>JAVSBS010004585.1:0-62050 GCA_033124195.1 Coracias cyanogaster
CTTTCCCTAGTAACTTATGGGAAAAAATTCTATATGTAAAAAAGAACAAAAGGGAAGAAAATCTAACCCCCAACACAGTTTAAAAAGTTACCAACCTTCACTATTGGCTGTAGTGAAAAATATGCAACAGAAATGGCTTTAAAATACTACTACTTCATCCTAACAAGCTCAAAGAAACATCAGTGTTAGTGATGTTGGTCAGTAAGTAGCTCCTAATTTCAGTGCCAACCAACCACTTCACTTGCAGCTGTCTGTTTCACATCCCCAACACTCCCTCACTATCTTCCAGATTCCCAAAACCATAGAATCTACTGTAGGATTTTTTCTTTGCCTCTGGAATGTACAAAAACTCAGAATTCATCACGTATCTGAAGTAGAAGAGAGGTGCTTCAGAAGTCTAATTATTGACTGTATAGTCCACAGACCAGCAACACTCTTCAAAAAATAATGTCAGGATTTAAGCCCCTCTTGCTATCTCTCTCACTTAAGTCAGAGTTGGGAGGCTGCAGAAAACAAAGGAAAAATAAGCTTCTGATAACCAGGAAACACAGGAATGCGATCCTCATGTTAAGCAAGGACAGAGGGCATGTGTAAGACCACATTGTCTACATATATACTGAACTGTTAAGCAAGAAAAAACATTTATCAGATAATACCTTCTAAAACGCTAATGGCACAGGAGGCTGGAAAGCAAGGCTTTGGCAGAAGTATTAGACTTCTCTCTGCACAGGAAGAAACTGCTGCATTTCCCCTAAGATTAAAGCAATTGCATGGTACTAGCATCCCAGCAAAGAATCTCTGAATTAGGATTTAAGGAAGTTGGTTTTATGAGGTGCTAGAGCCTGAGCAATAGGCCCTGAATTAAAGTTGACATATGGATGAATCTCACAAACAGACAGTATGACTGAAACCAGCACAGGATTTTTCTCTGCTGGGAAATTAGTTGATTAGCTGTGAGAACAGACCAAAACAGATAGAGGTGCCTCCTCCTCTTTGAGTTTCTTCCCAGGCTTGGCCGACCTTGGATGGAACCCAACAAGGAGGAAAAATAGCAGGTGTTCCGCTTTTGAAATTATTTTTGAAGATTGCCTATGCAACCTGAATTGTTTATCCAACAGCATAAAAGCTGGCCCTGCTTGTAGCAAACTTGGGAGAAGCTGATCTGTGGGTGGATGCATGACGCAGGGTTTTTTCCCTGAGGCCCCCCCCTCAACTGCTCACTGCAACCAGGAATCCCCAGCAATGGTGGGACAGAACGAGCCTATTGGATTGGACAAGGGTGATACTGGTAATGGATTTGATTACTGTCATTGTTTAGCCATGTACCTTTGTGGAATGTACCATGTACTGCTGGTACATCTCTGGTATCTGCCAGGGTGGTTTGTGCATGGCTATGGTGGTATTTGGGGTATGGTTGGTCTCCTCCTCAATTGTTGAGGTGATCGCCTGGTTTCTTTTCCCTTCTATTACTGAGTTTGTAGTTAAGTTCTTTTTTCCTTTTGTTACATCACCTGCGCTGAGTGGGTTTCTCTCTTCTGTTGCCGGCCATGTAGTGTCATTTCTGCTCCCTATGGGGATAGATAATAAAATCTATATCTGCTTATGTATCTGCCTCTTGGTGGTGGTGGCGTTTTCTGTGCTGGGCTGGGTAATTGGCAATACAAGTAGTGGGGGGAGAATCACATCCCTCGACCTGCTGCCCGCAATCCTTTTTATGCAGCTCAGGATACATTTGGCTTTCTGAGCTGCACTCGCACATTGTTTGCTCATGTTGAGCTTTTTATCAACCAGCATCCCCAAGTCTTTCTCCTCAGGCCTGCTCTCAATCCATGTTCTGCCCAGCCTGTATTTGTGCCTGGGATTGCCTCAACCCAGATGCAGGACCTTGCTCTTGGCCTTGTTTGACTTCATGAGTTTGTCATGGCCCCATCTCTCAAGCTTATCAAGATCCCTCTGGATGGCATCTCTTTCCTCCAGTTTGTTGACTGCACCACACAGCTTGGTGTCATTCACAAACTTGTTGAGGGTGCACTCAATCCCACTGTCCATATCACCAGCAAAGATGTTAAACAGCATCAGTCCCGGTACTGATCCTGCAGAACACCTCTCGTCACTGGTCTCCACTTGGACATTGAGCCATTGACTGCCACTCTATGAGTGCATCCATCCACCCAATTCCTTATCCACCGAGTGGTCCATCCATCAGTTCTGTGTGTCTCCAATTTAGAGACTAGGATTTTTCCCACTTACATGGTCTTTATTAATACTTACTCTGCATAGACATGCATAATCGTTTGTAACTACCAATCCAAAGCTGAATTAAGAATAAAGAATTGCACACTTAAGACAGCCTGCATCTGCAGTATCTCTCAGAGGGCCTTTAATATGAGCAAAGGACGGCAAGAGAAGAGTAGGAGCAAAGGCAAGGAGAACTAGAATCTGAGTATTGGAAAGAAAAAGGATTAAGAAGCACAAGGGCCTTGGGTCAGAGGAGATCATAAATAAGTCAGAATAATGGTGGTTCAGTTAGAAGGAGTTGTTCAGAGGAATGATTAATGAAAGGGGTGAAAAAGAAAGACACAAAGAAATGGAATAAGGATTGTTTGGATACATTGAGAGAAGAAGTCACACAGAAACCAGATTTTATAATGACCTTTTGTGGTCAAATATTTACAGCTAGGGATTTTTGGCTGAATAAGAATGTTTTCTGGTTTATCATTTGTAATTTGAAAAATTTCTAACAAATAGTGGAAAATCAGTTGCTCAGAATGTTCTCCCCTGGACAGAATTACCTCTGCCCTCTAATCCCCTTCAGGGGGGTCAGATGTAGCCCAAGGAAGTGTGTGCCACCAAAGGTACCTCCAGCCCACACAAAGGAAGAAGACATGCTCATATTACCATGTATTTTCAGCTCCTGATCTATATGCATCCACTAGAGCAGAAGCAGAGTGAGCCTTCTACTCCACTAGAGTGTTTCTGCAAGACTAGGTAAGTCTAGTCTCCTATGCTGAGCATTTTCCTATTCTAGGTTGAACTGTTGTTGAGTCATAAACAGAGCTAACCTCAGATTTTATGTTACTTCATTCATGATGCTTCTGTGTTTCATAAACCATGTCTAGATTTGGTAGATCAGGAAGTGTTTTACTAGAAAAACCCTGAGGAGACAGAAAATGAAGTAGTCTTCCCTGCTCTGAATGAGTAACTTGTCTTTCCAGTTTTCTTAAAAATTAAATTATGTTCTTTTCCAAATTACTCAGGGCAAACCACATCCTCTTACCAGTATGTGAGGATGTAATGTCACAAGACATCGTATTGTCTTCCTGAGGACATGATGAAACTTCTTAGGGTGTTTCAATTCCTGATCCAAATTTAAACTTGACCACCTCAAATACATTCAGAGATTATGATAATACAACTATGAAACCAGATAAACGTCTATCTCATGCCTGCTAGTAAATATTTCCCAGAAAAAAAAAAAAGTTTACTAGACACACTAATGTTAGAACAAAAAATGTAGCACACTGAATATTTGAAAGCAAAACACCTAGTAGATAATCCAGACTTGAAGAACATAAGCAAATAGTATTCATCTCTATTACAGTAGTATTCTCAACAACTGTCAGACTTAAATTAAAAATCTGAGCATTCAATGCCACTGCCTGCATATGGCCAAGATGAAAAAATGTCATTCTATCCGAACTGTGTTATGAAACAGCCAGGAGTACAAACTCTTCACTCTCCTGACTATCAAAACAATATCAAGAAAACGTAACATGTAACATTTTCCATGTATCAAAATCAACAAATTCATAAATAAAGTCCCAAGTTCATACCATGCCTGTTGAATGAGATCTTTATGACTGTTGAGGTTTAATATCACATGCATGGGCAAAGAATGCAAATATCGTATAAGAAAGCCAAGGAAGCCAAGCTCTTCAGCTTTTTGCTCAGCAAAAACATATGTTGCCTTCTCAAAAACCTGAAGAAAGCAAGCAAAAGGAGAACAAAAGGAATACCATTAGGTACAATTTAAGTTTTGCATTCATATTAAGACTGATTTTTTTTCCTGTTGCTTACTCCTTCTTCCCAGGCTACATGACATCCTAACATGAATGGGTAATCTAACTTTTACGCTTTCTGTTTTGCAATAAAATTTCACCTGCTAAATGTACACCTATATAAACACTTCTATAAATAAATTTATCTCCTCCTCTTTTCCACATGCATCATAAGTCATAATCCCTACATCAGCAGAGAAAAAGTACTTTTTTCTTTTTTTTTAATTAATACCTCAAAAAAAAAAAAAAAATGGTATACCTGAAGTACTTCAATGGTAGAACATGTTTTCTAACCTTGATGTGATGTGACTTACTGCTTCAAACCTACTCTGCTTCATTGGCCTGATGACATTGGAGCATCATGGCCTTGCCTTAATCATGAGCGGAGTATGATGACAATAGGGTTGAGCATGGTGAGCCATGGCACACTCAACAATGCAGGAAGGAATTGGGCATGATAAACCTTGGTACAGACTGTGCAACAGTGGACAAGACAATGGTATCTGAAACTGACGGACAGGTGTACTGTGGTATTTACCAAGGGCTGATCAGATTGTTAATATCTGGCTGAAAATATGCTCAGTAGTTGCGACCAAAGGGTGGGACATGGGTAGGTGCGTGCTCAACATTGCAACTGCAGAGTCAAGCTGCTGCCCCAGCCCAATGCCCAGAATGGCAGGAGCGAGAAACTTGCTATTACTGGCCCCACTGTCCTGTCAGGGCAGGACTGCAAAGGTGAAGAAACAGAAAGCTTGGTGACCTTACACTCTCTAGTTCTACTGGTTCAAAAATTGTACCTGAGAGACTGAATATACAGATGATAATATTTTTACTGCCTAGGAAATTTTCTCCTCAAACCGAACAGTGAAATGACCTGGAAATAATAACTAATAGAACCTGTAGTCACTGTAGTTAGCTGTACAAATCGTTGATGAAAAGCCTTCATACACTTTTAAAGGTACACATTAGCGTACATTTAATTGAACCAGTCAAAATCTATTTTTTAGAAAGATATTATTTAGATCATCAACACACTGTAAGAAAGCTTAGAAAACTCTGACATAGTAGAGTGTACATTGGGACTATAGTCCTATTAATATCAGTACTAATATCAGCAAAACAGTACATAAAATTGTCTGTGTATTTCCAACAACTTATTTTCACTGCAGACCTAAAAATTAATCCAAGCTGAGGATGTGGTATAAGCTGCATGAAGTAAGACTGTGAAGAAAGAATTATGTGGCAACTGGGAAAAAACTAGCTCCCTTAACTTTTCATTTCCACAATGCATTTCTCAAAAGAAGCTAGAGATGCAGCATTCCTCCCCAGCTTGGAAGTTTTTGGGGTTTGGGCTTTTTTTTCTAGGATGAGGGGAAGGTAGTTGGGCAAGCTGGATGCCTCTGAAACACATGTCCACTATAACTGATTTTCCACTCCATTGTCTGCTAGCAGGAAAGACATAAAAAAGCAGGCATAGCTTCAACTTCTTGATCTATGTACCATACTAAAGGATGAAGTGTTTCACTTAGCTGTTAAGGGAGCAGACAAGATTTGTGGGCATATTTAATGCTGATGGTGAGTATAAATAACGTTTGTTTTATTTCAAACATTTAACGCGTTACCCAAGAAAGGTAACTGTACTTGAGGGGTTAAACCAAGTCACGTCGGATTTTAAGCTACCTGTCTTCACCTCTGGGGAGATGGAAAAGGACGGGGGTTTTGCGCGGTCCCTGAGTGCCACCTGGTGACTGTGGTCCTGCTGCCGGCGTCAGCGTGTCAAATCACTTCATACCAGCGCCCTCTTGGAACGCTTTTCAGAATTGGAATGTCAAGAAACGTAACCAACACACAATATTAACTGGAAAGTATTCTGTTAAACAATGCCAGCAATGGAAACTTATTCCAGGGTTCAACGTATTAGACCTGCCATCTCATACAGAGAAATAGAACACGGAATAGACTTCACATTTAAGGAAAATTCAGCCCTTTGGACAGTTTATCTTGCTACCTGCTATCACAGAAACATAAATGGAATTGCAGTTTTTGCAGTGCAGATGCCAAACAGGTCTTCGTGCAATGAGGGATTCAGCATAAAATTTTTAAAGTTCTCTCAGAACAGAACAATAAAACCTTAGATGATCCTGAAAGAATTGCAGGATTCCTCATTCCTGGGATCCAAAACATATTTTCTGTAATTTTACCTGGAAAAATCTCCACCATCTATGCCAGCATTATTTTGAGAGCTTAACAGCATGATAATTTGTAACAGGTAACATATTACAGTAAGTCTAAGATTTAGCTTTAAACAGGCATCTCAATTACAGATTTCTAGGAATGTTCAGTGTTATTTTGCATTCTCAATTACTTTGTCAATGTAATGCACTCTTATCTATTTCAGATCATTAATATCAATGGACAAAGTAGTACAGATCAAATGGAAAAATTCACTTTTCATCTGGAGCAATTTTGCTGCTTGCATGGAAACTAGTTTTTGTTTTCAGAGTATATAGTATATGTATCTACAGACTAGTTTCAGAAAGTAGATAACAGAATTTTGTTCCATCTTACAGCTCCCTTTCTAGATCATTTCTCTAAGAACAAATTCAGTTCCCTTTCACTTTTCTGTCATTCAGCCTGATCTCTACCACCTTTCCCAGGGCTCCTTTTGTAAAAGATGCTGTTGCATAAAGTCCATTAGGAAACACATTTACTGTGTATTAAATATTTAGAAAAGAACATGAAAGGAATCTTTTTCTAGGGTACCCTGCAGGATGTCAGAACTCTGAACTCACAAGCAGGACCATAAACCACCTATGGAAAAAAAACTTAAAATAAAATAAAGCTGCCTTTCTCTTTCCCCAGGAGCATTTGAAACAGGAGTGTTACACTAGAGCTTCATTTCAGAATGCTATAGCATAAGGCTTTCATTTTCTTTCCTTGTGGGAAAGAAAGTGAGAAAGTGTTGAAACTATATGAGGAGGAGAATAAAATTCTTATCAAATGGAAAGAGGAAAAAAAAAAACAGGAAGAGAAGGAAGATCCCATTAAAGCAGTGAGGAGGGGATAAAATGTGGCAATGACTCAAGTTTCCTTTAAAAAAAAAAAAAAAGAAAAAAAACACAACAAAACAGAACAGCTGAGAGGAGATATGGTGAGAATGTTCTTAGAAAAACTGTCACACCAAGCACTGAACACTGTTCAGATCCTACAGACTCTCCTTCTACATCACAGATACTAATCACTAAAATAAAGTTTTAAAAGTGTGTGTCATCTCACAGCTTAGAGATGAGGGGGATACATTTTCATATAGCATGACTGAACGTTATTTGAGTTGACCTATTTCTTTCAGTTTGCCTTTTAAGGAAAGCTTGGATTCTGCAGAAATCAAGAGGACTAAATTCCACATTCTGCCAGGAACCTGCTTTGTATCCCTGATCATATATCTCTATTTTTCTTTGCCTCTGTTTACCTTTTCATTCATTTACTTGGCTTTAGTTCAAACCTCAAAGGGCTGGAAGAGTAATTGATGTCTTCAATACCAAACTGAGAAATGCAGAGAGAGGAGAAAAGGGGAAATGAGTCTGCATTATGTGCAGATTTTTTTTATTATTAATTTTATTACTCTTTTCCTAAGCAATACAAAAAGCCAGGAAAAAGAATCATCTTATATGAAAAATTTGACTCAGCATGAGATATTTTGTTCAATTGTTGTAAGATCATTTCCAATCAAGCGGATTTAGAGCTGGGTCTCTCATCCCACAGGAGGTCATCTTAGACAATTGCCCCAGGCTGGAGTGTTTTCCAAAGTGGCTCTCTGGTTGTCTCCATCCTTGATGACCCTCTTTAATATCACTTGGACAAAATGAGAGTGACTTCTCAACTCAATGGCAAGGACACTCAGCTTTCAGCTGCTGCTTTGCTACTTTTAGAAAAACGGAAAGACTTATATTGCAGTCATGCTACATAGCCTGGTAATTGGGTTTCTTCCTACAGAACTTCCACTGAACTTCCTGGTTGCACCCTCTATGCTAAGTAGTAAATATGGGAGTCAGAAACAAGTGTTTAGCTCAAGCGCTGTCACTGTCAGGGAGGTTTCATTCTTAACATGACATTGGCAAAAGCATTCCCGTGACTCTGCAGCCGGACATTCTCTGTTGCTGTCTGTTTGGAAACAAACCTGTAACCATAACCAAAAGCCTGCATGCTCTCATGATCTCTTTCCACCTCTGTGCTCCCTCTCTATGGTGAAAGTGTTTCCTTGTACAATCTAAGAAGCTACTACCTCACAGAAAAGTATCTGGTGGAAAAAACAACTACAAGTGAACAGGTAACAAGTGCAAAGGTGTATTTACTGACCAGTATTGATGATTCACTATAGTAACTCAGAAGTAACTTCCAAGTCTGGCACACTACCTCCTTAAAATGTGAGAAAAATCTGACTTTATCTTTTTTGTGCAAGACGTACAACATCAGCCTCCACTAAACTACGTGTTTGAGTGACTGAATCAGACAAACTAAATAAGCAGAAGGCCAGTTACCTATAGTGATTTTTCAGGCATGCGTGACATGTTGTTCTGGTCAAAACTGTTTTATTCACACACTCAATTGGTGCAAACCAGATCTTTCTTTATTTGCTCACTGCTCAAGCAAGTAATGATGGTGACAATCACTGTATCTAAGAAGAAATGTTAAAACATGGTGTGCTTAACTTCCTCAATCTCCAATTAAAAATAACTTGCATGATCATCCTGTCTTGCAGCATGGCATGTCTTTCTGGAACCAGGAGAGGCAAATCTTTTTTATTAGGTCTTTTTTTTCCTCACAACTTTATTACTGCTCTAATATAGAAATCTCTGAAATGCAAGGTCTGCACTCTATCCTTTGAGACTCAGCAGATGTCTTTAAAATACTTAGTCTATTAAAGCTTATAATACTTGATTAATGACCTGAGAGCTGCTGATCTGAGGTGAAAGAATCAGCAGAATTTGCGCAATAGTTTTTGCAGATTTATGTACCATACAGTAGAAAACAGAAACATCAGTGTAATTATTTCACAAGAACTCAGATGCAGTGCTCAAAAACCCTCCCCAAAACACTAAAAAGCAACTCAACAAGCAGAGATGAAGGGATTTATTGATCCTGACCATTCTGAAGTCTTCCATGAGGTCATGAAATCCATACAGGAAGAGTTCACAGTTAGAAAAACAGGGAAATAATTGAAATGGAATAGGAAACAACCATAGGGTTCAACTCAGGGATAAAGGGAGGAAACACATGTGATTACAAAACATTATTCAGGTTACCTAAGCTTGTCCCGAACAGTATTTAGTCTTAAGTACACCTGGTACAGAACTGGCACCACATGTCTAAATAGGTAATAGTGAGTTATTTTTACATAACATCATCGCACCACATTGCTATTCAATATCCAAGATTCAAGTTCATACATGTTCTTTGACAAATCCAACAAGTAATGTTAACTCTATTCAGCTGTCAAAAATGCAAGTATTTACGGACAAATCTTGTCAACTTCACTCCCTCAAGTTCTTTCTTTTTAATGGGATTTGTAATTGAGTAAGCATCCAGGTTATAAGTGGATGGGCAGTATTTTCTTTACAAGTAAACTTGAAAAGAATTGGGAAATAGAAAGTACTCGATACCCCTGAGTAGTTCTCACAGCCTTTTGTATTCCAGCAATTACGCAGCCAGTCTAATAATCACCTAGCCATGGGGCACACAGCTTGTTATTCTTCCATACAATACCTTTCTTTGCTGGTTTGAGCAGTGGCAGTAAATTGCTTGACAAACAGCACAAAGTAAGCCTGTGGTTTTGATTTCTGGTACCAGAAAGTTTGCTGCTACCAGGTGCTAGAGGAAAACAGACTTTGGAGTTTAGAAGCTAATGCTCTTCTCATCTGCAATCATGGTTGTCATCCGTCTTGCTGAACAGGGCACTCACTGTTAGCAGACACTTACAGAAATCGTGGAATATTATTCTCTGACCTACAGCAATTTATGAAGTTTCCTTTCCCCTCCCTCCAGCATCTGCTCATTCCTGCCCTCGTGAACTTTAACAGCCCCTCCTACCATTTGAGGTCATCTGTCAACCAGATTGCTGAAATGATTCAGGTTTGAGGGAAGGAAAAAAACCCACATGTGCATACACACCTAAATTGTGCAGGAAAAAAAAAAAAGCGAAAAAGAGCAGGTTACTTTTTTTTTCCCAGTTCCAATAATTTCAGTGAATTAATTTGCACTGCATCCCTATGAACAAGTGAGTGGCAAATCATGCTGTAGGATCTGACACAAGCAGCCAGATTTAACCTTGCAGCTGGCAAAAGATCCATATAATCACATTCTATGATTATGTCAGGCACTAGGCACATTCCTTGGAGCGTCTTATGCCTTCATGTGAGCCCAGTGATTTGGGGGTCTTTAAGCTTACTTTCAGCAGACCTCCCAAGGATGCAGAGGAAGCTAGTACAGAAACACTTCTGATGCTTAGGATACCATCAGCAGAATATATATGGCTTTTCAAATTAACAACTTCAAAATTGTGACCAGAAAATCCGAAGAAAGTCCCAGATGTGAAAGTTACAATGTTCTGAGGTATAGACCATTCATACATGTGTGAAAAAATATGTTAAATAGGCAAAATAAAATATCCCTTGAGGTTCTGATCAGCTACAGAGACACAGAAATAAAAATAACATTTTGTCAGAAATGTTAAAGTTTTCAAACTTTCAGGTATATGAAACATCTTGTTAGCTTTTTTAGTGGATGTCTTGCATGTCTGATTTTAACTCCTTAGTTTTTATTTCTGTCTCAAACCTGTCTGACCATAATGTCTAAATCAGATCCAGGCTTGCATAGATGTGCCAGGATAAAAATAGCTGAGCCAAGTAGCTTCCATGGCCAAGATAACATCCTGGTAAGTATCTAGCTGTGAGGGCTCATGTTTAGGTCATACCACATTGGGTCTGTGAACTTGTTAAACTTCCATAATCTGGGTACATTGGAAAACTGTTTCTTTCTTTGACTCCTAAGGCACAGAATCTTGAGGGCATTTTTCAGAAATGGGATAACGGATCAGTCTGGGCAGTGAAATCCTGCTCAGCCACCTGAAGAGACTGCCTCTTTTTGCCAAGTTCCAGCTTCTTGGACACTCATCAGCGGCTTGGGACATACGTAAGCACATATGGTGAGTGTTACAGGAGGTTTTCTTAACCTAGACACTCTTCAAGCTAAATAGCACTTGTGAAGGAGATGTAGGCAAAACATGATTGATCACCTGCATGCTTTCCTTGCCCTATTTCTCTCATCACTGCAAGATGTGCTTAAAATCAGCTGTCCTCAAGCCTGCCTTTGGCTGAGAGCTTCTTCCCTGCTGTTGTTTTCTTCCTCTCAGTCAAATAGGAATCCCTTGGCAAGGAAACCTTGTCCCTATGTTGCTTTGCTGGGAAATTTCCCTTTGTCTACTCTCTCCTCTGTGAGGAACCTGATGAAATTTGTTTTCCTACCTACATGCCCCAATTAGCATCCTGCTCTCTGAGTACCTATGCCACAGTCTTCCCAAGCAAACAACTTGTGTTTGGTCCAGTCAGGGTGGGCAACACAGGCATCACTTGTTACACACAAATTACAATGCAAATTACAATTGCAGCAACTAAAGTCCCATCAGTAAAGAGGCTGCCAGGGCTCTCACCAGGCTAGGCATACACATGCCTGAGGGAATTGTAGTAGAGGTCTGCAGGGTGATTCAAAGGAATATGCATTTCACTGAGGAGGAGAGCAAGCAGGATGAAAACGTGGCAAACACGTATCATACTCATCCCTAGCAAGGCCAGTAACCTATTTGCAGCATGCCTATTAGACTCTGACTCTCCTACGAAATAATTAAACATCTCTTGTATCTAATCTTGTTACAATATTGTGGCACAATTAATAGGCTCTGTCAGCCATCCTGAAAGGAATTAAGCATAACAGAGCATGAAATTTTGGCTTTAGCAAATATGATGGTAATTTAACGTGATGATTGTAAAAAAAAATATTATACAGCAGAAATTCTAGGAAGGAAATTATGCTCTCTATGGTACAGAATTGATGTTTTCTGTTAAATAGCATCAAAAAAGACTCTGATATTTGTATCTGTGATGTTGGGAAAAGCTCTAAGAGGGACATAGAAAGAAACACTGACTTCACAGCTCTGAGAGGGGGAAGGCAAGGCTCGATCATAGATCTTTGTCCTAGATACCTACCTAGACTCAGATAGAGATTCACAACTGAGTCTTTCCCATCCTTACCCTCTCTTCCTCCATTAAAATCTTCACAGACAGAGATTTTTTTTTAGCAGATTTTTATCCAGCTTTTATAAAGACTTTTGTATAATAAATTGTTCCACATTTTATATTCAACAATTATTTAAATGTCTATGGGATTTTATTTTGTTTCATTATCTCTGAGGTTATTCCTTCAATATCTGCCCAAGCTGTCTCCACTAGTATTACTTTCCTTCATATATATTTGCCCAGGGCAATTATGACCAAGATGTACTCAGTATAGACCTGTGTATCTTTGAGTACCATTCTCATATTCCTAGCCTGTGATCATGTGAAGTAGCCTAAAGAATGACTATACACCTAAGGAGATATTGTCTGTTTTAGAGCACACTAAGTACATCTGCTGTGCTGGCTACAGTAAGAATAAAAGACAACAGAGTCTTTAAGTAGTCTGTGGATCCCTCTAGGCTGACAGGATCCTTCCTTGGCTGCTCAAGGTGGTGCAGGGCAGCTTTGTGGCAGAGGAACGACATAAAATGATCTAATGCTTCAGAGGGCCTGGCCCAAAGCATACACAGAAAAGTAGGTCAGAAAGGAAATCTTGCTACTACAAACACAGCAGTGGCAGCAGTCCATTGTACCAGGCATAGAGTTTATGTAAGGCAGTGACTGGGGCTGCTTTGCTCTGAGTTTCACAACCCTCAGAAGCCTGGTGCTAAAAATGCCTAGCCGCTTCACACAAACACAGGAACCAGCTTGTGTGTAAGTTTAGAACGTATCACCAATATCACAGTTCTGTGTTTACATTAATCTAAACATTTAAATACAATTAAAGAATATGTAACAAGCCTTTTCTGTCCCTCATTCACAAAGGATACTCTGAAAAAGACACGGTATCTTTGAAGGCATGACCAAAAATTCAGTCAGTAGTTATTCTTGTGGCTTCCTGCTCTTCGGCTCTATTCCCAGTTATTCTGGGTTTCTACATACCATCCCATGAGACTAAAGAGACCTTAAAAGGATGAAATCAGCTCCCTGGCCTCTCTCAGAAAGATATAACTAATGGAAAGGGATGTCTCAGCAGTCTTCCCCAGCCCTCACAGGAAGGCTATATCAGCAGTGCCACCAGAGAAAGTTGTACTGTTTCCTCATTTTCAGTCATCAAAAGCTAACGTGAAAGAGGGGCAGAGACATACAGAAAACATTAAGTATGTCACAGGAGGTCCCGCTCTGGTGACACTTACACTGTGAGTTAGTTGAGACTGAGCCAGATCCCATGACAAAGTATGTAAAAGTTAAAGCAACCTTAGTTTACCTCCACCATCTTCAGCTTTGCATCAGCGTGTTGGGAAAGATGAATTCTTCTTCATGCTTACATATAAGCAACTTCTAGACTTCCACTGATGAATAAACAGATTGGATTTAGAGACATAGCTTAATTAAGAGAACCAAAAAGTAAAATGGACACTTGTCTTCTCTGCAGCGTGAATATTCACTCACCAGTAATTCTGCCACTGGCCTTGCTGACAGTGCTCTTTTTTGGACCTTACTTTTGATTTGCTCCAGTTACCAGAGCCAACACTCAGGATGATCCCCAAAGGCAGCAACATATGCTTGGCAGAGGCAGTACCCAGATGCTAAAATGTATTTTGCAGTAACAGGAGCTTCAGCACATTGGTAAGTAACCAGTTTGCTGGAAATCCTTCCCTAAGATTCAATAGCCTGCCTGGAAAGGGCTGATCAAACAAAAAAGGTCTTTCTCTAGTAAAATACGCAACTTAAGAAACCCTCTAGTGGATCATGTGCACATTTATTTTCAGATGAAGAAAAGAGAATATTTCATTCTGAATACTGTGGGTTGTCCATAAATTTACCCCAGGCCAGGAACAATAACAGAAAAATCAGCTGTGGTCTCCAGTCCCCAGAGCAGCCCACTCCCTGCATTCAGAGTCAGTTTAGCAGAACAGCACATTTTCTAACTCTCCTAGGCCTAACCTTTAACATTTAGCCCTCTGCTGACTGTACATGACTATGCAGACAGGCAGGAGCACTAACAGTAAGATTTCAATATCTCTCATTTATCACAAGTTGATGCCTATCAACACACAGACTGTGGAGTTACTGGGTCCATTCCACAGTCATATGCTGCAGTTAACACATTCCCTACTATACTATTAAAAGTTAACTACATTTCTTTAAACCTTTTATGGCCACATTTTATTGCCTGAAAAGTCAAGGTGATGGCCCCACAGAGCATTGAAGGAGCAACATAAATAGACTTTTAGAAGTGTTGTGTCCTATAAGGGATTAAAATAAACATTGCAAACTCTCAATGTATGCAAGCATTAGATGAATATCAGAGACAGGAGTTTTAAGCAATGAGGAATAAAATATTTAAAGAAAACACTGAATCAAAGAGCTTCATAGCTGCAACCTAACTAGGGTGGTGTCATATTGGTGTCTACATAATGCTGACATCTCTTCAGAGAATTAAGTTCTGCTAGATGTAACCAAAAACTATACTAGGTGCCTTTTTAGTTCCTCTCTAAAGTGGGAAAGGGCTTTCAGAGACACTTTCCCTTGGGTACACTTTAAGTGAGATTCTTAGTACTCTTGTACATAATTTTTAGATGTTAAAAAATAGTAGATTTTTAACAATTGGCATTGCCATAGAACTTTGCTGAATATTTATAACTTTCTCTTGAATACTCATAAATTTAATGTTTAACAGCTTGGACCTCCATTACATGTAGTGTCCAAAAGCTCTAACAACAGAGTCAAAATAGCATTTTGCACCTCTGATTAGCGCATGTATCAGTCCAGTTTTTATTTATCAAAATCATTTTACACCCATAATTCTAAGACAAATGTTCTGTAGCAAGTCCTTTCATATATCAAAAATCTAGGAATCAGTAATAAAATCACTGTCAAATGATGATACTAAATCCTGCCATAACATGTGAATATTGGGAGCTTGCTAGGGCTCATTACATTCACCAAAGAGCTTTGTAATTATGCTCACAGAAAATGCTTGAAACATCAGATTTGAAAGAAAGGAAGCCTCAATAAGAGCAAAAAATTTTGTGCTGGCAACATATTTGACAGACAGGGTAGAGACAAACAGCAAAAGTCAAGAAGGAACTTATCTCTCTTTTGACAGGGACTGAGAGACAGGTATCCTTGCCAAGACATACTGTCTTGGAAAATAAGCCATCTGATCAATCAGGTAGTTTTGGTACACTTTCACACAATTTCATTGGAGTATTAAAAAATCATTCATCCTTTTTCAATGGAAAAGATCAACAGAATCTGAGATGACCTGAGTCAGCAAAGTCAATATAGAGGCAGGGGAGCATAAAATACCGATGTTAGCACTGGCACACAGACTTCTGCTCTCTGAGCTTTAAAGTTCCTCTCACACTGATCAGCAAATGAGTATCTGTGTCATTTTCTGCCTGAAAGTAATTTCTCTTGTGGTGATTGCAATACAGTGCATGCAGTGTAGTCACTTTATCACACTGCCAAAGGTGGCCATTAGGGATCTCTACAATGACAGCTCTCTCCTTACTGTTCCCTTTCATTCCAGAGCTCCAGAAAAGGAAATGAAAACTATATCTCACCTATGTCAACATCAAATTTCTCAACTGGGTATAGCACAGAGATGGGTGGTGGATTTGCACTCACAAAGGATATCTTGATAATAAAAGTCAGTGAAGAAGCATTCATGCTAATGGACTGCTCAAGTTTTCACAAAGTATTTGAAATCAGGTAAGAGCACTCAAAAGAGTCTGTTCATACATTTCAGAACAAATCCCAGAGAACAGTAATTACGGGCTCAATTTCTGCTCCCCTCTCCCTTCATGAGACTTCAGTTGTGGCATACCACAAAACACAGTTCTGCCTCACATTCTGTTCAGAATAAACCATAAAAAGCTGCAGATTTCATAACTTTGCAAACACAGCTTTAGAGATTTTGAGGTCATGGGGTCCTTGAATTAGCAAGTCCTTCTTGCAAATGTAGACTTCAGAAATTCAGCAGCTCTTAACAGTGAGAGCATTGAACTAAATGTCTCTTCTAGGAAGCTGTTTACTTTCAGTATGTCAGAGATAGTACCCAATAGGGAAAAAAACCCCAACAGTTTCATTTTCCACTCAGCTAAAAAAGTTATGCTAGCTGGAAAGAAGTTCCATGAAAGTTCACTTGACCTCAGAAGAATTAATGTGGATTTACAATAGTTGAAGGAGAGCAGAGTCTAGGAAGGAGCTCTTTGCGTATGTTTTTATGTATCACAGTTGCCTTTAATGGCTGTGTGGCTAGCCTTAGTAGCAGATATAACTGTTTTTTTCTTAACTGGGCATGGAAAGGATGGTAATCTATGCTACAGTACTCTGCATTGGCATGAGATACAGTCATACACACCTGGTTGCCAACAGATCAGCTGACGCAAAGTCACTTAATTGTGGCTTTTAGTACCCTGGTAGGTTCTTGTTCCTTTTTTTCCTAATAGCATTATTACCCAGCATAGCCAAAAATTACCTTGGAATCTGTTCTCTTTTCAGAACAGATCTAGGTTTAGTAGAAATTTGTCTTCAAGATACTTCGACAATATCTTTATATTTTTCCACTGAAAGGCTCTAGTACAGAGAAAGAACTCAACAGATGTCTTACGTAGTAATGTCTTGCTTTCGTAAGATCCAAGTAAGGTTTAGATAAAGACTCACTTTTTCTGCTATTTGTTTGAGGAAAGTTGCCAGTGAAAAATCAAGGTAATATTCTAAGAATAGTATTTCAATTGGTGAGTAGTAGCTGGAGCTTGCACAGTGACACAGCTAGGTAAAACACACAGAACAAATAGATTAAATGCAGGCACATCCTTATGGAAAATGGGACTTCTATTTTTCTACAATATCTAAGAGCCTCTGCAACCAGGATTTCCAGGAAGAAGTCATTCTTCCAGATCACTAAAATCTAGTAACATCTTTAATTGAAAAGATTTTATAAAACAATGTAGTTGCTGTGTTTTGGGTGGCAACTATATATATGGCAGAGGCAGAACAAGCAAGGGAATAACTACATTTTTTTGTTGATGTCAACATACTTCTAGCTTGTATTTTCTCCCTCAAAAAATAGTATGCTACTAAACACTGTCAACAACATAGAGTGACCCTTTCATTATAGCATCTAAGGGCACCACAGTGATTAATTTTATCCTCCCTAGTGCCTTTGAAGTTGAGATAAATAAGTTCTTCAAGGTCATATAAAAGTCTGTGGTTGAACTGGGAACAAAAGAAAGATTTTTCAATGTCTAGACCTCTGCTTTATCTCCGTAATAAACCTTGGTAGTAAGAGGACACAAGGGAAAAGCTGTTTAGAGGACAGTTGGTTACTTTCAGAGAGAGAAAGCAAAGGGAATGGAGAAACCCTTTTCTCCATACGAGATGCTTTTAAAGCCAGTCAGTATGCATTTTATGAGTTCTTAATTATTCTCTGTTCTGGAAACAAATAGATAAGATTATAAATAGTGTTATTTTTTAATATTTATTTTAAAAAAGATGGTAAGTCCTTTTGGTATATTGATTGACAGTTTTCCCCCAAAGTTGTTTTGTTGTCTTGCTTTTGCCAAGAAAGGTTGGACAAGATGATCCTTGAGGTGCCTTCCAACCTGGTATTCTATGATTCCATGGTTTATTTTAATGCTTTTTTTCCTAGCGATTAAGATTTTAATCCAAAGGCTAATCTGAAGATACTCAGAAACATTTCCTTGACTTTAATTGATTTTATATCAGCCATCAATACTTCTTTAATTCCTAGATATTTTAAAATAAAACTTCTATACAAGCAGTCCTATATAAAACATATAATCGTATAAGTAGGCATTTTGAAACTGATGTGAAATGTACTAACAGTACCTGCAGTTAAACAGAAGGAAAAAGAGATTTTCAGAAAAAATTTGAACTACTCTGATTACTGCTCCTTAAGAGATTTTTCATGTCAGTAGATGTTAACAAATGAACGAAATATTATCTCTTACCTGTGAATTTTGTTAAATTTCTTTTAAAGACAAAAAATACATGTATCATTAAGCTACAACCACACTAAACAGAAGACAACATTAACCTAAAAGAAAGATGTAAATGTGATAACAAAGGTTTTATTTTGTAATCCATATGAGCACACCACAGCAGATTTGAGAAACAGGCAGTTATCTCACTACTGCCCCAATAGTATTAGGATCTTATTTCTTTGTTTTCTTTCTGTTTATTGTGATTGCAATGTATAGGCCATGATCTTGTAATATTGTATTTAGGCATGAACTTTATTTCTTTGAGTAAACTTGGATTTAAGGTTTGAATTGACTAATCACAGAATCACAAAATGATAGGAGTTGGAAGGGATGCGTAGAGATCATCTTGTCCAACCTCCTTGCTAAAGCAGGTTCACCTACAGCAGGTTGCCCGGAACTGCAGCCAGATGAGTTTTGAATATGTCCTGAGAAGTAGACTCCACAATCTCTCTGGACACCCTGTTCCTGTGCTCTGTCACCCTCACAGTAAAAAAGTGTTTCCACTTCCAGTTCAGACGGAACTTCCTGTATTCCAGTTTGTGCCCTTTGCCCCTTGTCCTGTTGCTGGGCACCACTGAAAAGACTCTGGCCCCATTTTCTTGACATCCACACTTTAGACATTTAGAAGCATTGAGAAGATCCCCTTTCAGTCTTCTGCAGGCTAAAGAGACACAGGTCTCTTCACCTTTCCAGATGTGCTCCAGTTCCCTCAACATCTGCGTAGCCCTCCATTGGACTCTCTCCAGTAGTTTCTTGTCTCTCAGGTACTGGGGAGCCCATAACTGGACACAATACTCCAGACTGGGCCTCACTAGAGCAGAATTGAGGGGTAGGAGAATCTCCCTACACCTGCTGGTCACACTCTTCTTAATTCTCCCCAGGATATCATTGGCCTCCGGAGTCCCCAACACAAGAAGGTCATGGACCTGTTGGAGCATGTCCAGAGGAGAGCCATGAAAATGATTAGAGGGCTGGAGCACCTCTCCTGTGAAGACAGGCTGAGAGAGTTGGAGTTGTTCAGCCTGGAGAAGAGAAGGCTCTGGGGGGACCTTATAGTGACCTTTCAATACCTGAATGGGGCCTATAGGAAGGTAGGGGAGGATCTGTTCACAAGGGTTTGTAGCAACAGGATGAGGGGTAAAGATTTTGAGTTAGAAAAGACTAGATTTAGATTAGACATTAGGAAAAAGTTCTTTAATATGAGGGTGGTTGATCACTGGAACAGGTTATCCAGAGGCCCCATCCCTGGAGACATTCAAGGTCAGGCTTGATGGGACTCTGAGCAACCTGACCTAGTTAAAGATGCCCCTGCTTATTGTAGAGGGGTTGAACTAGATAAGCTTTAGAGGTCCCTTCCAACCCAATACATTCTATGTTCCATGGCCTTCTTGGCCACAGGGGCACATTGCTGCCTCATGGTGAACTTGTTAGGACTCCTAGGTCCTTCTCTGAAGAGCTGCTGTCCAGAAGGCTAACCCTTAACTTGTTCCGGTGCATGGGATTATTCCTTCCTAGGTGCAGCGCTCTACATTTGCCCTTGTTGAACTTCATTCAGTTCCCTTCTGCTCAGCTCTCCAGTCTGTCCAGGGCTTGCTGAATGCTAGCACAGCCTTCTGGTGTATCAGCCACTCCTCCTAGTTTCACATCATCAGCAAACTTGATGAATGTACACTATACTTTCCTTCAGGTCACTGATGAATACACTGAACAAGACTGGACCCAGTACTGACCCCTGGGGAACACCACTAGCTATAGGGCTCCAACTAGACTCTGTGCCACTGATCACAACCTTCTGAGCACTGTCATTCAGCTAGTTCTTAATCCACCTCACTGTCCTCTCATCTAACCGACACTTCTCAAGATTCCCTATGAGGATGTTATCGGAGACAGTGTCAAAATCCTTGCTGAAGTCGAGGTAGACAGGATTCACTGCTCTCCCTTCATCTACCCATCCAGTCATGCCACCATGGAAGACTATCAAATTGGTCAAGCATGATTTCCCCTTGATGAATCCATATTAACCACTCCTGAAAGCCTTCTTTTCATCTTTCCAGGGATGGAGGTAGTCCGACTGACAATTCATTCTATCAAATTAAGCATTTACCTTCTAAAAATCCTAGGCAAGACAAACTATATTTTGGATGTATTAAATAGATTTAGTTGAACCTAGGTTATTACTAAGTTCATTAATTCAAATGTAACCTGTTAATTCTAAACCAATAGTAAAATCTGAGACAGGTACTTGTGAAAATGGAATTAAAATTCTTAATTCTGATTTTCTCTGTGAAGTTACGAGTTGTACAAGTGTATTATGATATGAACTGGCTCCCATTTCAAAAACTTTCAGTCTCACAAAAATTAAATATTTACTATGCAGCCTTTTTTCTTCTGAAAAAATCTGTGGAAAAGTATTACAAGAAAACCCTCTATCCTAACCCAGGGATTTGCTTTTTCTCCACTCGCCAGACAGAACAATTCACATCAGTCAGAAAGGATGAGCATAGTTCAGTTTAATTGTTTACAACACTTGGTAAGTGCTCGACTTCTTGACTGCTTTAAACAAATATTGTCACTTGGATTGTCCTCTCTCTTCACTCATATTTTCATCACCAAAAACAATTGAGACTGATTATCAAGCTGGACTTCTCTATTGTCTATCTCTACTTCAACCCTAATTATCCAAATGAAACATTTTTTAGATATATCACACTACCTTTTGCTACCAGTTAAAAGGAAGAATGATATGGCACTTTTATGTTTCTTTTTTACTAAAGCCATTTAAATCAGTTTAAAAAACTGTAGGTAAGACCTTTGCATTATTTCAGTCCTGACGTGTCAATTCAGGTGTCATTTTCCATAGCAAATGATTCAGGTCTGCTTCAGGAGCTGTAGTCCCTTTGACAGCAGCAGGTTGAGAACTGCACAAGCCCCAAATATCAGTGAGCAGAAAGTATGCTTGGGTTCACCTCGTTTGAGTTGAAAGTAGAAATAAAGAAACAGGAAACTGAAATAAGTGTGTTTTCATACAAATATCAGAGCAGATTTTCTCAGAATTTTAGCTCAGATTCTCTCGAGTATTTTCACAGAAGTGAATTTTATTTCAGAGTCAAGAGGAATGAGATTTATGTGCTTTCCACATTCATTTATTTACTGTCAACATTTAATTTACATCTATGTCCTTTAAGATATTCCCTGTATATCTGGGAATTGTTTTTCCTTTCTTATATCTGTCATTTTTCCTTTCTCATATCTATACATCCTTTCAAGAAACTTAATCTGTGTTCTAGAAGTGAGTTTTATTTCTTTGGTTTTACAAAAATAAAAACATTAATCATATTAGTAGTGGGAGTAGACCTTTATGAGACAATATATTGGCTGGCAAAGGTTTTTTTAATCCAGATGTCATCTTTTTTTTTAATCCAGATGTCAGTGATGTGCACCAGTGTTCCTGAAGTTGGAGAGAATTGGAACAGGGTTATAAAATTTAATAAGGAAAAAAAAAACCATAATCCACAAAAATGTCAAAGTGCTCAAACAAAACTACAGTGCCCAACACAAAGCAAAATTCATATTAATGGTGAAAATCAGTTACTCCAAATGTACATTTCTGGAAATTAACTGGCCTTAACAGTGTAGCTGCATCACAGAGAACAGAATTTCACTGTCCTTGGACTCATTTTATGGCAAGTTTTTGACAACAGAGTTGTACTTTCTTACTTGCTTGGTGTTGTATCATAGTTTGTTCTCCATATGTCAACATAATTACCTTAGAGGTTTCATTCATATCAGTGACTTTGGTCACTGGAATTACTCAAGTAATTAAATGCCGTACAAGAAGGTGGCTTTCAAGATTTAAGAAGCCAGTGCGATACTCATGCCATCTCCTTAACAGGGAAAATGTCAATGTATCTACATAGTGCAGTGTTTTACTTAGGCTAAATAAGAAAATTGCAAATGCCTTAATATCATGCAACATTTTGTACTTTTGATGATGAGATTGTTACTCTTTAACTGTTTTCTTTAGGATCTTAATGTTGAGGCAATAAAGCTGTCAAGAGTCAAAAATATGATTAGGGCTTGGAAGATCCATTCTGGAGAAACTAGAATATGTTGGGGAAAAAAGAATTCTTCTTTATTCATTGTCTTGATGATTGAAATTGCTTCTGTTATGCAAGAATTAATCAACAACACTGGCATAATGTTTAGCAATCTTGGAATTCAGCACATCTTCTACTGTTCTGTTCAGGCTTTTCTGTCAGACAGTGGTTGCCTCTAATAATCCAGTTTAGTACTATTTCATGCTACCTAAATCACTTCCATGAACTTATGTTTCTGCATAAATGTGCAGCCTTACTAATGGTAAAGAAACCTCTATCTATACATCCAATTACAAGTAAAAATCCCGCTCCAATGCCTAGGAAAACTGATAGGCAAGTAAGAGACTTCCATCAATAAGGACTGTAGATGGTCATATGACTATTTATGCAGTTTATCTTTGACGGTCATCTGAATACATATTTTTATGCTCACATACTAAAGTTGTGTGTAAATGTGCTGTAGATATCATAAGTAACAACCTTCTAAACAAGGAGCAGTAGTAGTGCATATGTCCCAAAACAATATGCATAACATGCAGTCTTAGCACAACCACTCTTTTATTATCATATTGGCTTTCATACCATCTGCTATCTGTCTTTCCCACTCTTTCAAAGACTGCTAATACTAAAGGTATCTTTCATCCTACACTAAAAGTTCTCTGTGTTGCAATGCATATGTTCAAGTAACTCCCCTATGGTGAAACTGAGGGCAGAGTGAAAAAGCATTGTTGTCCAGGAAAGCTCTTCAACAGTACCCAAAGGCATGTTTTCAGTTCAGTCTGTTGCAAATTGAGAGCAACATAATGCCAAGCTGAAGCAATTCATAAGCCTTTTTGAGCTGCATTAGAGTGAAAGCATCTAAGAAAATACATTGCTATGAATCTTCTGCCAAAATGAACTTAATGTGCTGAGCTGCCTACAGTGACCTACATCTGCTCTGTCTCATTTACTCCTCTCTGTGTCAGTGTTATCATCCTTCAGCACAACTGTGATTATAAGAACTGACACTTCTGAACCACGTAGAAAATATACATTGGTATTGCTTACCTTGGTCTCACTTGAAAATACACACGTTAACCACAATAAATATGTGTCACCATGTACAGGAAAGTAAGGCCTATTCTTTTCCTTGCAGCTCCATAGTCACACTCCACCTATACAGTGGTAGGGTTGAAAGTCTTCATCAACTTTAGCAATAATATTAAAGGCACAGAAAGCACTTGCATAAGTATCAACTGACAAACACTGCACTGAAAAGGTGTTTCCTTTTTTTCTTCCTGAAGTAATTTTCCATATATCTTGAGCTCCATTTTCCTACCAGGCAATATGTGTGTCTCACCTCCTCCATAATGCAAGATGTCCTTCTCTGCTTCTCTTTGGAACATCAAGCACACTGTAACAGAAGTATTTAAATTCAGATTCACATGGAACAATCCTAAAGCTGGCTAGGAAAAGGTTATTCTGAGAGGAATTAGTTAGCAATTTAAAGTTTTTAAACAAAGCACTAAGCAGAACTGAAGGAATTGTTTCAAAAGGACATAAATAAGACCTAAATGCATTTATGTTTCTTGTTTCCTAAGTCTTCCTTAGGTTTTTGCCTCATGTTATATTAGTGCTGTGACTCATTTCCTACATTGGATATAAAAGAAATAGATGACACTATGGTTTTCTTATGAAAAGAAACACATTGCCAACTTAAGCCTTCATAAGTTTTACTTTAATTTGAAATATATTTACATGGTTCACGACAAGTACAAACACCTTTACATAGTGCAAGATCAAAGTTTCCACTGAACATAATACAGATTCTGTTTGTGTAGGACCAGACCAAAAAGTTGGATGTTTCCATGGCTCCAACACTGTCAGAACTTGCCCCTGTTTTGCCAGAGTTTACAATGGCACCACAGACACCTTTGACACTTGCACGGAACAACCCTGTTATCTTCTAAAATCTTACACTTTTTTGTTATCATTAAGACGTTATTGAGACTTTTTATTAGAGACATTTTAAATATTTTTAATTAGAAATTTTAGGTAATTAGGTTTCACAGAGAATTAAGGAAACCTTTAAATTCAGTAGGTTATTCAGAAGGTTCTTTAGTGATGGACATTCTCGTATGCTGCAGCATATGAGGAAGGGAAACAATTTGCTAGAACTGTTAAACATGTTCACTAAGCAGTGAAAAGAAAAAAAAATATTATCACTGTAAGCAAAAGGATCTGGGCATATGTTGCAGTTATTATTGAAACAAAGCCTATGGCACTTAGTCTAGCTCTTAAAATGGTGAAGGCAAATACACTTCTCTAAGGACAGTAATAAAATTTTATTTTCCCTCAGCTCATTTTCTCTATTACAATCTTCAAAAAAGCTCACTCTCCTATTCTTTTTAGGGGAAGTATTTGTCATATATATCAAAATACATAAGCTTATTTTGGTTAAGAAAGAAAAGAGTGACATTTAGAGAGAAAGTACCACATAACAATGGAAAATACACCACATTTGAAATCAGTTTCAATGCAATTTGGAAAAAAAGACCATCACAACCTCAAGCAAAGAACTACTAAAGACACCATATGTATCTGAAACTAATTGAAAAAAGAAGTCACAGAAGTAATCAAATTAAAATTTATTTGGAAGGAAAACTGCTGCTGAGATATAAAGACTCTTCTTTAAATGGGAACATTTTTTAAGTTTAGTTGTCACGGTTTTCATCTTTCCCTTCCCTAACTTCATTGCAGAGTCTTCTTTCAAGAGATAATGGGAAGGCAAAGCCCAGCCCCATGGTCTTGTATTAGCCAGCTCACCACCCTACAGGCATCCCAGCCTGGATGTCTCTATAGCTCTTGTCCTGGGGCTGGCAGCAGGAGCCAGAGCAGCGCAAGCAGTATGCTTCACTCCCCTGTGATCCTTGTCTGGAGCATCCTTTGTGGATGAGAGGGGACTTCCTCACCTGGAAGACCATTGTGAAACAGACCTTTGTAAAGAGCCCTGTGGGCACCAAGTCAAGCAGTGCCTTAGGGTTTTGCACCACTGATAAACATGGACAGTGCCTCACATAGCCTTTCATTTTTCTCCTCCAAACAGTGTTGTCTCTATTTTGGCTTCCTCTCCTCTTCCCCTCCAACTCCCAGTACTCCTCATAGAGGCACTAATCTCTTGCTGAAATGGTGACATCTTCTGTTTATACCTCTATCTTGTTGGATTAAGGCAGGTAGTAGAACATCAGTAGATGAGTCAGGCTGGGAATTCTTAATGTCTCTTTAAATGAAATGAGAGGGGAGAACCCTGTAGCACCTCCAAGGGTAGCAGCTGAGTGAAGAGCAGCATTAACTTTTCAGAAGACTGCTTAGCCATTACAGTAAGTCAGTATGCACTGCACAGATGCCATGCTAGGACATCTTGAGCACTAGAGCTTCTGCTTACTCATCCATAAAGGAAGAAGAACAGCAGTCACCTCCCTCATGAGACAATCACTACATGGAAGGTTACCAGGCTCTCACAGTAACGCTACCCGCACAAAACAGAAAATACAGATGGGTTCTTTGAAATAAGTTGTGCTGCAGCTGCACAGAAAATAAATAATGAGATGGGGCTGGACCCTCAATTTGCCCAATGCATACAGTCTTTTCCATTTGCTGCAGCAAACACAAAATCCCCCATGTCCTGGGCTGCTCTCTGGGGCTGGGACATCAACCTTTAGGTATGTGTCAGGAAGTGGAAGCATCTGACTTGGTGATTAAGCTGGTGGGTGGAACAGCTTCGCACCAGCATCAGAACCCTACAGAGCAGAAATCGCCAGTGAATTCAAGTGAGGGTAGAAAATGAACCATGGCCCAATGCCACTCTGGAGGTCAAAGGAAAAGAGGTTTAACAGAAGGATAATAGTCCCTGAGGCTTTCCTTCTCCAGTCAGCAGGTGATGGCACCTTTCAGGGCAGGTAGTTTGAGCTGGGTAGCAAGGGATATATGAGCTAAGAATACACTTTGCCCACAAAAAATGTACTTGAAGGGGGACCAGTACCTCAGGAAATTCCCTCTTGACTGCAGGTAGTATAGTTTGTCTTTGTACTGTAATCTGCGTATACACTATAACTGGATAGCAGTGTAATGTGGACCCTAACATTTCTAGGTGGCAGAGCAATTAGAAAGTGCAGAAGGAGGCACAGAGCATTATGCAGACAAACAGCAGAATGGCTTCTTCATGAGTGGAAAAGGGGAGAAGGGAAGACTGAGAAAATGTTGAGGAGCCACTTGATTTCATGGAAAGCATGTGTCAAAGCCATTAGACTTCTGATTTGGAGCTGTGTACAAACTGTGCACATAGAGCGTATTTAAATACATGACATTTTTACTATTGCCCTCAGTCTCTTCCCTATTGTTTTGCAATTAGTTCTTGTTTTCCTGTCTTTAATTAAACTGTAAGCTGCTTAGGGCACCATCATGATTACTCTATTTATACAGTGTTTGGCACATGAACCTTGAGGCATTGCCAAATGCAGAGAGAAAAAAAAGAAACATAAGACAGCAAATTATAATAAAGTAAGCTCTAACTTAGAAGTCTATTCTTCTAGACTATGTAAACTTGGGGTATTCAGCTCTGGAAAAGTAAAAGCAGAAAAACTAGTGGAAAAACAATCAAAAGAAAAAAATGTAACAATGTATACACATGCCAAGCAGGCAAGAACAGCCACATTAGAGAGCCCACCCTTGGATCAGCAAGGCAGCACAATGTATGCAGGTGTCTTATAAAAGGAAGCCAAGCAATTACCATGCCTTATAATAAAACAAAAATAAACAGTCCCCATGACTCTTTACCCCTGGATTCTGCCAGGGAGCAGGTTGTTCTAGAGTTTAAGGAGAGATTCCTGCCCTTCAGAGCATTTTGAATCTTCAGGTAGGGTATGTGACCTAGATCACATACAGACCTTCATTTCCTGGAGGATACTCACACCTGAAATTGGCATAAAATTGAGATTGAGATGAGATCAGGATCAAGTCATGTAATTTCCTATGTTGTTGCTAGACTTTTTCCTCAATAGTGTCATTCCACTGTCATTCCACAGCCCTCAAGTAGTGCTAATAAGAAGGTATCTTGTAGCACAAAAAACAGGCTTCCCCATATTTTTCCTTGACAGATTTTATTGAACTGTTTGGATTTTATTGAACTATTTGAATTTATGTCATGGCGAAACAGATTTTAAAAAACTTTTATCTAGCTGAGCTGAGCTAGACAAGGCTCGAATTTACTTCTTTAAACTCCTCTTAAATTCTTATCACCTGGATGATTTGTTTACCTTTGATTATACAAATCTTGGTTCCATTCCAGCCACATCTATACTGTGTTCTGTAGATCTGACCTATGCACAGTCATTTGTTTTATCTTTCTGCTGCTCTTGCAAGAATAGCACATGAGGACACCTGAAAAAAACTGGTAATGTCAGTGACTTCACATGAAAGTCCAAAAGATGAAATAATACTTCTTGCTTTGGTAAAAAAAAAAGGTCACAGTTAGGGTCCAAATAGGCCATTAACATCAAAGGACAAAGATGTTTTGCAATATTCCTTTTCCTAAAATTAAGACCTTTCAGTTAAAGAAAGAGAACACCTTAAAAAATTAACCATAGACAAAAAGGCAAAGAAAGATAACATCTCAAAGCTCAACATCCACAAGTCTTGAAACAGGCATCTGGATGCAAACATTTTATACCTCTTAACTTCTTTGTTTTGGAATATATTACTTTCCTTTCCACTGTAGTGACCTCATCACTTAGCCTTAGCAACTGCTGCTGTGCTGACCGACGAATAGCACAGAGATTGCAGGGTGAATCTAAGCATTTTACTAGGACAGTAGAAAAAGATGACAACCTCCAGAAAACCTTTTTCCTGGATTAGGAATGGATAGTTATGGCAAACAGATGGAAGAAATCAAATCCAAAACACAGTGTGTGACCTATCTCAGATAGAGTCTCTTTGCATTCCGTTTTGGCAAAAACCGAGTATCCCTGATGCCAACAGAATGTTCCTGAGCTGCAGATCTTGTCAGCAGGCTCCAAGCTGCGGTCCTCCCCCATCAGGACTTAATAGACAACACAGTCCAGCAGCAAATGTTGACTTGAGAGAAACTTATTCAAAAAGTAACATAACAGAAAAACAAAACAAGACTATTATTCCAAAGCCAAGAGAACCCATTTTTGCCTTTCAGCTACATGACAGACTTGGTTTCACATTGGCCAGACCAGGTGGCTGTCTCAAGGACCTCAAAATTCACAGATGGGAAAGAAAAAGAACTATGAATAGGCATGCACTTGGTTGTTAATCTTCCTAAATCAAAGGGTGGAAACAGGACTCTCTTTCTCTGTTTGACAACATCACGACAACATCCCAAGTGAAATATGGAAAGACACAAAGCCCCACAGGGAATTGCTAACTGAAGTGTGGGTCAGAAAGGCAGGAATCAAGACTACCAGCACAGTGTCTGGTATCTGAAGGGCCCAGCCCTGCTATTTCAAGAAATCGTTGATTATTTAATACCTCTTCTATAGAAGGGAATCATCATCCTTTAACAGCCTGCTAAAAATGAAAAATAAAAAACTGAGAAAACAGAAGGAAGGGAAAGAAGGCAACAAAATAACAAAATCTCAGACTGAAGTTATTCTGTGTGGCCTGTCTTCTTTTGTGTGAGTCAGGAAGAGAAACCATCACACAGAAAGATGTCATTGATATTAATAGTCATGAGGAGTGTAACACAAAACATTCA
Source organism: Coracias cyanogaster (assembly GCA_033124195.1). NCBI lineage: Eukaryota > Metazoa > Chordata > Aves > Coraciiformes > Coraciidae > Coracias > Coracias cyanogaster. The sequence goes on from JAVSBS010004585.1 coordinate 29,257, forward strand.
CAGTGAAGACATTTGAAATTTATAGTCTTTGAGTGTGCCAGAAACTACCGCCCTTTTCAACCTACCATCTCTGCTCCTCATGTGAGCATCCCCCAACCTGTTTCAGCAAAAGAAAACTAGGTTGCCTTGAACAGCCTGAGAGGAAGCTCTTTGCCAGCTCACTCCATTTTCAATGAAATGGCTTCAGGCACGATTACACTAATAGCTATGCCAGCAGTCCAGAAAGAACTACAACCTTTGAGGAGGACGAGAAGTGATAACAAGCAGCTTGAGAAGGAAACTTCACCACAGATGTGTGTTGACTCACAGCACATGTGACTGCAACCTGAACCAACAACATTTTCTTTTCCAATTCCCTTTTCATGCACAGCTATTTTGCTCTTCTTTTTGGCTGTTCCTACCTGCATCAAACCTGAATGCTTATCTGCCTTAGACATACACTGAGAGCATGAAGAACTCTTTTTTTTGCTTTGCTCTGAAAGCAGCACTCATCTCAAAATATATCAAATCTTGTCTGTCTGTGGTATTTACAGCTTTCTGTCATCTCCAGCCAGAGAGCTCTCCTAGCCTGGAGGGTTGTGGCTGAAGTTGTAGTCTTTTCTCTCTGGCTTAATTCTGTTTTTGTCCAGTGTTTGTCTTTTGTCAAATGTATTTTCAGCCACCAAAATAGGAAGCAAACCTTACCGCTCTTCGTATGCTACTATACTAGAGCACCTGCCCTGAATACATATATGTCCCTGGCTGCCATGGAGGGCTGTACCAGGTATAACACCCAAAACCTGTGTGGAGATTATCCCAGGAGATGCCTACTCTGGGATCAAAGCCCTTCTCCAGCCTGAGGGGGCAAGTGTCACCAGACCCACATACCTTCTGCCACATTAAGCTGTGGTTGAACCACGACTAACACAGGGAGCTACATAACCATTTCTGAATCACGAAAGAGATCTGTCTGGCTTTCCTCTGCTTCTTTATACAGGGTACTTCTGAGTCTGTGGAGGACCCCTGGGTTAGGCACCGGGTGGTTTCTGTTTATTTTAGATGACCCTTTGTGAATTCTATTTGGCTCATACCCTTTCAGGAGTAGAGTGGTGCTTGAAAATGGGATGGTCTTAGTCATTCTCAGAGATTTGGACTCTAAGGTCCTTCTAAATCCTGCTTTAGTCACTGTAAATCTCTGTAAATTTTTCTATGCTGGGGTCTGTCTCTGACTACGTCTTTTTATACTGTGAGAACAATGGGATTCAGATGTGGGGGAAGGCCTGCAGGGAGTACTGCAATACAAATGATGCATTAGTATGACACGCCGCTTGTAGTGTGAAAACCATAGTATAAAATCCTAACAGCTGCACTCCTTTGCTGTTCTGGCAAATAAAACTCAATTGCAAACACAGAAAGTGGATGCATGTTGCACCTGAAGCAAAGTTGTCTCTCAGCCCAAGAGAGGTCTAGTGGAAAAGGCTGTGCAGTGTGTGCCAAGTTGCCATACTAAGTGTGGTGAACTGCCTTTCCCACATACCTCCCTCTGGCAACAAAAGAGTCAGATGCCAGGATTTTTGCTAGCTTGGCATTACACAAAAGGCCCGTGGGGTGGGTACAATGGAATTTAGGCTGGGCAGGGAAGCAGGACGCAGCAGCATGAGTCTCCAGCAAACAATAGCAACAGCAGGATCAAAACAGCAGGCAGAAAGTATATGCACAATTACAAAAAAAAAATATCTAGAGCTACAAGGACATTACATCCTCAGCCATGTCCCCAAGCAGGATCCCACTGTTGTTAATATAACCACTACTGAATCAGACATGTATTTCCCACGGTGCAACGCATATTATCCAAAAAGGAAGGTGAAAAGCAGAGGGATTAACCTAAAGCAATAAATTCCAGTCAGTTCCTCCAGGTTAACAGGGCATTAAACCAGCCAGTGTCCAGACTTTGTCATGTAACAGAGGCACAAGCGTTAATGCACAGAAGCAACAAGACAGAAATTCAGGACGGTTGACAGCAACAGGATCTAGTACAGAAGAAAGCAGAGAAATATATACAATCACATTTGAATCATGGGTGCGCAAATGAGAAACACTTGAGAAAAAGTCATCTATTTTGTATAGGAATCTGCCAACTTAATCCTCTCTTTTAGAGGGGAGGAGGAATAGTGGGTAAAAATGGTTTCTATTCTCTGTCTTGATTGAACAGGACATAAATGTAAAAGCTAGTTGGAAAACAGCTAATTTGTTTTGGTAAATTTTCAGGAAGTGAAAAAAAAATGTATTAAAAAAAGCTTAATTACAAATACGAATCTCTTAATTTCTCAGTGTTCACAAGAAAGGCACTTCCGATTTTAAAGCTTCTGAATGGCACCTGCTCTGTTTGAGGTCTGATTTTTGCCCCACTGGCATTGAGGAAAGAAGAAGAGAGAATGCTCAGAATGAAAATACAGCAAGTTTTTGCAAAATTGTGAATAATTTTATTGGAAAAGAACTGAGGATAGAGGATATACTGTACTTGAGGGGAAAGACCTGACCTGTAATGCTGACTGTAGCTCTAGCAGTGAATCAGGGTCATCTTCATATGGTTTTCAGAATTAGTTTTAAAAGATTTTACTAATCCTAGCACATCCAGGTAGCTGCATGCAGAACTGACTACGTCCTTGGCAATTTAGACTGTGCTGGTGTTCAACATTATAACACAAGAAGACAAGAAAAGGACCAAGAAAATTTGCCTCATTCTTGTAACTATCCAAAATACTTTGCTAAAATCCTTTCTTCAGCATGATTCTTTGAGCCAGGGTTTTGTGGTGCAGACAGAAATAAAAGGGTTTATGCAGTTGATAACTTTTCATATTTGGCATAGCTTTTAGAGTTTGACCTCTCCTTGCTGCCTTCTCTGGACATTTTCTTGGATGTAACACATATGCTCCCAAAGTTAGAAAACAGCTTAAAACCTAACTTGAGTAAATGGAGCCTGTCCATACTGTGTAGTTGATCAATAATTAGTCCTCAAGTACTAATGGAAGGTTGAATAGGGAATTGAACGATCATTTTGGAGAGGCCTTGCAAAGAAAAAAGGCCTTCAGTGTATAAGAAAAATAACACATGCAGCTACTTAAAAACATTTCCCACTCCTCACAGTAGAGCAGTTCAGGTCTGCCAGCATGGTACTTCCCAGCTTAAGAAGTGATAGACATAGTATAGCTTTCAGTCAAGTCACAGAAGAAAATTGTCAAAACCAATGACAGAAGGTGCTATACATTTCAGAAACAGCTGCCTAGTTTGATTTTGGTTTTAGGTAGCTAGAGAGATTTCTAAAACCCACTCATGTCAGTATTAAGCAAGAGTCTTTGGATGAAAATATAAAGTGAGTTTTACAATCTTTTGCAAATCCTACCATTATGATTTCTACACATTAATCTCTCATAACTGTAGAGACCAGGACCCTTAAGCAAAACAGCCATGACTTTCCACAGTTAAACCTGGCTTGCAAAGAGATAAAATACCCATATATAAAACAATGTGGAAATTCCTGACATGAATCAGTTGGTGAATACCAGCTTCTGATTACAGAAGAGCAAACAAGTGCATCAGTGTTCATTCACTTGTATTTGAATATTTAACCCTAATGTGAAACTATCTTTCAGCAGAATCTGCTACAAAAACAAACATGACAGATTTAGCAGCAGCTTGGTGCAATACTCTGTTGCTGAGACATTACAGCCTGCCAGCAATACTGTTTTCTATAAGCTTAGCAGACACTTTAGCAGAGTAATAGTTGCTGGTAAAAACTAATAAGCAACTCTTTAAGGCCCACCTGGCACTTACTTCCTAAAATGGCCTACAAGGCTCATCTTGTCAATTATCTTTTCAAGTGCTTTAGTGCCTGCTTGCAAAAAAAGGGTAAGAAAATACTAATAAGTACACCAAAGTAGCCAGGAATCTCAGTCTATCTTATAGGGAGTTTGCTGGTTTGGTTTTGCTATAAAGCATTAAAAAAAAAGGAAAAAAAAAAATTTATGAACAGTTTCTGCGATATTCCAGATGTCAGCAATTAATTCTTCAAAATCTGCTGAAACATTAAAACCTCTTTCTTATTAAGCATTGGGGTCAGCACTAAACTTGTTCCTACAGTTTTGAACAACAAGTGAAAAAAGCTCTTACTCAGATCTGATCTGCCTTGTGACTCATCTAACCTTGACATTTTCCCAGCAGCTGGAAAGAAAAGTGAAGCAAAGACTTATTCTTCAAGAGAGAAACTCAGCACATCGTTTTGCTCAGGCAGATGGCCGGTTCTTTCTAATGATTTTTGTGCTGATGTTGTGCTCAGGTTTATGAGTGCAAGCCCAGAGCAAGGGGCGTGTGGGAGAGATGGAGAGGAGCTGCTCCCCGTTACAGAGTAAACAAAGGGTAAGCAGAGGCTTGACCACTTTGCCTCTCAGCTGGAGCCAGGCTGATTGCTGAAACTATTAGAGTAGCAGCCCTGGCAGCAGGCGGTTCTTCAGCCTCCAGGCCACCATAAAACAGGAGCTCCTTTTTTCCACAAGAAGAAAAGGCCAGTGTCTCTAAAGCAAGTGCTTTACCACATGGTCCTTTTGGTGGAGAGAGAAAGCCTGACGCTTGTAGCTCAGAAAGGGAAGGTGGTGGGGGGGGGGAGTTGGAGAAAAAACCTGCTCTTTTCCAGTATTTGTGTACAGCTTTCTTATTTGTAGGGAAGAAAATACAGGCAACACCAGAGAGATATTTGTAATTGTTACATAGTTGCTTTTCTAGTTCTTTGTCATTGCTTTTCTGCAGAGCCATGACACTAAATCAGTTTAAGGACTCCAGAGCATTACAATGCTACCTTTCTCATCCCTAGAGCTCAAGACATTTAATAGAGAAAAGGTACCTTCAGAACATGAGTGGGCTGCGTGTCTCCACAGTGCAGCACCCTGGCAACACACAGCTGCCAGACTTTCCTGTAACATGTTTATTAACATGCTGTTAATGATACACATTAACGCTGTTTTATAGACAAGGAAAGTAACTCAGGAGAATCTAGGATAGTCAGTCTAAAGATAGAAATGAACACTGCCATGATCTCTCAAGATTAATTTGTGAGTGTATTGCCCCTCTTACTCTGGCAGATCAGCATTTGCTAGAGGAGGCCTTACTAAAAACATGAAGATACATCAAGATATCTGAACACTATATATTATTGTATACTGCCATCATGCAATGATTGCAACCTTTATTTACACAGTTGGAGTCATGTGACAACAAAGTTCACAACTGGAATCACAACTAATGTGGTCTACATTTCTTCTCTTTTATAGTGTAAGCGGTAGACTTTCAACTAAAAGACACAGGATCTACATTTATCAGCAGCTAGATGTTTCGGAACAACTATAAAGAATTAGAGTCCTTTTCCTCTATTTTCAAACTTATAATGTTTTCATAATCATTTGTTCTTTAAAACCTTAACATCTCTGTCTGCAAGTTGTTCTGATTCTCACAGAATTGTTGCAATGCTGCTATGATTCTCAACCATATTTCTGCTGACATAACTGGAAATAATATTGTAGCAGCAAACCACTTAAGCATTAAATGTTTGTCAATTATTTCTGCCTCCCCAGGTCTGTCAATCTTACAAAATTTGCGTATGAAGTCTTTAATGTTTTCTCATTGTTTTCATAAAACTACTTTTTTCTTTGCCCTGTCTAGACCAATACCTACTTATAAGCTCACAAGTTACCTTCATCACCTTTAAACATGCAGTCTGGGATCTGCACATACCACTGCTTGAGGTAAAGGTTTAGCTCCATTAGCTTAAGGAAGAGGAAGAATTGTACCTCAACAAATGATCATGTCTCAAAAAGCCAAAAGACAGAATCACTACAGAATCACTATGGTTGGAAAGGCCTTTAAGATCATCAAGTCCAACTGTTGACCATAAAGCAAGTTAGGGAGATCTGAGCTTGAGGTCTGCCTCCATATGTTGTGTTTACCCCTCTCATGATGCAACAGAGATGATGTTAGACAGAGAAGTCAGCTACAAACACCTTTTCTGGGGCCATTACATGATAAGCTGATGAGATTTGTTGGAAGATTAGACCCTGGCTGCATTCAGGTTACAATTGTCACAGCAACAAATTGCACATCTCCTTATTAGGCAAGACGAGTATACAGAATTTATATCAGAAAATGTTCCCACCAGCAGTGTAACTATAGTCAGAAGAGCTGATGGGGATGCACACATCAGTCCATCAGCTGAGGAACCACCTTTCCCACTGTTCATTCATGGGTTTAATTAATCGCCAACAGTATTTACCTCCTTTCTGGCAGTTTAATTCTTATATCCCAAGGTGCTTGGAAAAGCCAAGTTTTCCTATCTGTAATGAAAGCATAGCAAAGGGAAGTTATTTCTTAAGGCTCACTCACAGCTTACACTGCTAGTCCAAACTCATACTGTATTTCACCAGCTCAATCACATGTGGTCTGGCTTTCTGCTGCAGACACAGCTTAAAATATACACCAAAAGAAGTGATAGGGTTTTGAAATGGAGTTTGCAAAAAGATTTATCTGGAAGAAATATTTTGAAATTCAGATTTTCCTTCATACTCTTCAAAGAACTGCGTTTAGTAATTTGTAATGGAGCCAGACAGGGATTCAAGTTGAAGTAGCCAAAGCAGAGACTTTTGGAGAACAATGTTTTCATAAGCACTTTGTACAGGTTTTGTTAGATATTATCTCCCTCGTGCAGCTGATTGCTTACTCTAACCCCTCCTACACGTCTCTCAATTTTTTGATTCCTCCCCTCCTCAGCAAAGACCCTAAAATTCCTGTTATTGTAGTGTTTGTATGTAATATTTCTTCTCCTTGCTTTCTGTCCTATCTATTTAAAATCATGATTTATTCAAGAAAGAGGCTATCTGTTTTTCTGTGTTTCTAATTTATGTGACATGTGATACCCCAGCAGAAGATGGGCCCTTGGGCACTAACAGACGAACTCTGGCACTTCTGAATGAAGTGCCTAATCTACCTCACATTTCTGACAGAGGTCACTATCATCCTGGAGCAAAGGGAGATATGTGTTGCTCTTCAGCCATCTCACTTCACCGATTAGGCTATTAATGTGGACAGCTTGCAATTTTCTATACAAGTTTCTGTGCCAGGTTTTGAATGGCAACAACAGAGGAAAAACAATCAAACTGTTCATCCACCCATATCTTGCAAATTATTTTCCTCAGCTGCAGATCTAAATTTCTCAGAATAAAAATATTATTTCAGTACCAGCATGTTTAGCACTTCAGAAGTAGAATTTACACAGAATAAATTGTACAGCTCTTTAGTAAACAGTTTCCATACTTTTGCTGCATCAGTTTGAAGGGAAGTGATGTAAGAACAGTAGGAATTTCTCTATAGCTACAAGAGTGCTTGTGTTGTACCCTTAGTTCTACTGTCTCAAAGACCAGAACAATTTAGTAAGTCACAAATGTTTAGAGGGATTTGTTCAGTGGCCTGAAGCACAATTAAGCAAACTCACTCAACTCCTGTTGTGTTTGAGACATGGATTACTAATTGCCCCTATGACGTGCACACCTCTCATGCTCCAAAATACAATAAATATAAACTTTTATTTGTGTTGGATAAGTAGGTAATATAACCATTATTTACATTCTCATAGAGTTTAACCATTAAATGTTTCACAGCAGATCAGAAAAAGGACTTGGGACACATTTTGTTGTTGTCTTGGTTTCCATTCCCTGGCTGACACTACAGCCTCTGTGCCCAGCATGCACCACTGAGACCACGGCTGTTGTGCATGCCTCTTACCCATGCACTTATGCTGTCCCAGGGCAAGCTAAAGGCAGGTAGTTTCCAGGGTTTCTATGTCTGCATCACCCACACTAAATCACCTAGTCCGAGAAGAAGAGATGTTACGAGCCGTGGGGGCAAAAAGACTACCCAGAGCACAGGTGGGAGGGAAGGATCATGCCTACGCATCCAGTATGCTTCCTTGAGCAAGGGCTGTAGTGTTGTTGTAAGATGGGACATGGAAAGAAATCTGGAGAGGAGTTTGGACCACCAAGGACACTTGCTTTTTCCTTACAAAAGCCCTTTGTCAAGAAAGGAAGTAGGGGACAGAAAAATAAATGGTTTGGGACCCAAGCAGCCCATAGAGATAATAACATCCTCATTTCTTGTTTCCTTCATTCCCAAAGGAAAGTTAGCCAGACAGAGCTGGACTACTCACAGATGAGGTAAAAGGAAATCAGTCCTGTGGCAGCAATTAGCAAAGAAAAGAAACTAGAGGAATAAAACTCTGTTTCTGATTTTCAAACTTTTTCTTTCTCCAGCTCTGATTTCTCTCTTTTCTATTTGGTTTACCAAGAATTATCCTCCCCTTCCTATCTGCCCTCCCTTTTACCAGGAAACCATGTCACCAGCCTCTAATCAGCTACGAGGGTGACTCAAATTCAAACCATGGATTTGTATCTGACTAGGCTACTTTTATCCACCAGTAGTGTTTGCTGCATGCACTGCCCAATTTACCTTTCAGTGCAAGTCTATAAACAGCTCCTTCCCTCCTGAAGACAGAAGGTGTTCCTAAGTTTCACTTAGTATCAGTGGTTAGGTCCAGCCTATGGACTACAAGCTGAACAGCCCTGGATTTTGCTGTCAGAAAGGACTGATACAGAAAATCAATCTTAAACACTTTTTAATTTATTTTCTTGTTATAGTTCAAAATACCCCTTTAGAAATTGTTCCCTCTGTTGATGTGTAAGGACATGGATCAGTACATGTATTTCCAAGATGATTTAAGAACATGGCTTTTATCACTGAAGATATGGAAGGGTAGACTTATCTGCTATGTATTTTTAATTTGTTTTGAGAAGAGAGGATTAATTTAATCAACAAGAACTTTCTGCTTGCCTAATCTTTCTCTCCTTCTCTCTCAACATTTCCCAGTCCACACCCTCTGAAAGCAGAAAAGGCCCTAAGCAATGATATGTTTGAAGTTTACCTGGCAAGGAAGGAACTCTTGGACTGAAATGTGTGTCCACAGACAAGGTGGGAAACAAACAGTTTCATGTGTTACAAAATTTACAATTTGTACTACAGGACAGCCAGACTGTGCTATTTCAAATATTGGCTGAACACTATTTGCTGATTGCTCATAGATACAGCAAAAAATATGTCATGGTTTGGAGCTGCTTTTTATTTGCTTTACGTCAGTGAAATCTTCCTCAACAAAAAGTGTAGAAAAGCATCCTTTCTCTGCTATAAAGTAAAAAGACTTGAAAAGCAGGTTATGGAGAGCCCTGAAACAAAAGCAGACTTAAAACCCAAGATTTTTAAACTTTTTTTCAACAAATTAGTTTTGATAACTTCCACCAACCCTGAAATCATGTATGAAGTGGTCACTACATCAGAGAAATAGTAGATTTATATCTCCTTGGAGAAATATACAACTGGACTCTAAAGATAGTAGATATATTTTGACCTGATGTACTACAAAGTACATTGAAGAAAAATAAATATGACACTTTTAATCGTTTACAACTGGCACACAGTTCATCAAACATTTAGAAAGCTGAATGTTTATGACTAATGTTGAAAAAAACGTGAAGCTTACTAAATCTTCCAAACACTTTACATTTCTTTGTAAAAATCTACATAATTATATCTCTTCTGTGAGGCTCTAGGCCATCTTCCATTTATGGTTTCATCCTATCTCAGCAGACCCTTCCTGTCTCGCTTTTTGGCTCAGGATGCTCCACTCCCTTTTGTTTGAGTACTAGGAAGTTGACAGTTCCAGCAGGAAGACCCCACCTTCCCAAGACAAATCAGATGTTATTGTATGACTCATTTTTCATGGATAACCTTGATAATATGAATACACTTGAATAAAAATAAAAGAAGAAGAAGAAGAAAAAAAAAAAACAACAAAACTCCCAAACAAACAAAAAAACCCACAAGGCAATTTTGGTTTTTACATAATGGTCAGTACAGCTTGATACTCAAAACCAGTGCACATACGGAACTTCAGACAGTTGCCTATATGCAGACATATGGACATAAAGCTTATGTTTCTAGGATAAGTTAGGAGGCTGCAGGCAAAACACAAAAGCTACAGAAGGTATTTTTTCGCTTCTGGAGTAACATTTGAAGGTCAGGAGGAATACAAATAGTATTTCAAATAGATATGCAATGTTTATCTTTATGCAACTAAATTAAGACTATTGTGTCACAACTGATACACAGATAATGCGAACTACAACCGTGTTCAGGTTTGGTGAGTCCTGTGTTAAAAATCTCATGCCATTTCCATGACCTGAGGCTATAAACCCTTACTGTGTTTCCCCTTCTGTTAAAGAATTTACCTAGCAACATGAATTAACATGATACAATTAGAAGTGTTTGAGTTATATAAATGAAAATGGAAACTCCATTTGAATTGCATATAATTTGGGAGCATAAATTCTGTTATAATTGCATGTTGCTAGACATTCAAGAGAAAGTGATGCAGGCTTTTGAGTCTAAATTATTACAGGAAAATCAGGAAATATTTTATGGCTTTTTATAGCTTTCACTGTGATACCTGAGATAAGCAAAGATCCTTCAGGGATCAAATCTAGAAAAAAAATGTTTGTGAGAGAAAAAAAATAATATTGCAAAGTCAAAGTAGCTTTATGCTAACTTCTGGAAGATTTACCATCACTTCAGAGTTTTAATGGTAAAAGTGGATTATGGCTAAGATCAATTCATGTCTGCTGCAGCATAAATTCTATTTTATTAAAAATTTAAATGTTTGAGATTATATATTGTATGCATGCACATCAAGGAAATCTTTAATTGGGAAAGAAGCCAAAGAGGGCTACTGGTTATCTTAAGTATCCTTCCTTGGCAGCAGTGGGGTTCACCTCCACTCCCCCATTCAACACAAAATACTTATGCCAACTTTTTAGATGGCTCAGCTGTGCTTCCACTTGCTTTGGCTTGTCTCCTTAGTGGGACTACTTGTCCTGCCAGAGAAATTCCAGCTTCAGCTGCTGAAGCAGGTGGCTGTCTCCCAAAAAGGCATGAAGCTCAGGCTTGTTGGTGTCACTTGAAATAGGGGTAAGTTTTATGCCTGGGCTTTCACAGGTTGTTCAGCTGCCTGGATATGCAGAGGGCCTCTTTTCAATGGTTGTCTTGAGGACACTGGCTGTGGTGAACTGGCATTACAGCTCAAAGAAGGGCATGGCCTACTGCCCTGGGCAGTGATAAAAAGCACATTTTTCTGTTGCATCTGAGGATCTGGAGATTATTTTGGCATATCCTGTTTCAATAGCCAAGGCAGTGGCAAGAGAGAGACATGGGGATATTTTGGCAGGAATCACCTGGCTCTTTTCTTATCCTGCAGTGCCCACTGGGGCAATAGGAAATGGGCAGGGCAGAGATGCAGGAGGAGGAGGCAACTCCCTCTGCTGTATGTTCTCTGCCTGGCAGGGAGGGCAGAAACATTTTCATGGTCAAGTTGCATATCTGTATGTCTTCATTTGTCAGCACCACAGTTTCCCGGTACAACCTTGCCAGGGATGAGTGAGAGAAAAAGAGTCTTGTGAAGCTTCCTTTTCCATATTTGCTCCAGATGGTGGTGGGGGGAAGGGGAGAGAAATATGGAAAGAGGCAAGATCTGTCATGGCCATGAGGTCTGGGGTTGTCATGGATGGGTATTTTCACTAGAGGGTCAAGAGAAGTGAGTAGCTTGGTACTCTCTGCAATGCCTTGAGAGGAACAGGTATTGCTTGGCATTTGCGCCTCAGGCAGGAGTGGGACAGCCAGCCCACTATCTGCAGAAGACCAAGGAAGAACCTAGGCCAAGGCTGGGAATAAGCAGCTCTCAAAGCAGTCTTCCTCTAAAGATCCAATGACACTTGCAAACATTGAAGTTGAAGCTGTGCAACCTGGACAGAGAAGGGTCTGTTAGCCCCAGCTGGGCTGTGACACATTGGGTTTGCATCTCTGCTGGCAAAAAGGACGTTCTCCAGCAAGCCCCTGCCACAGTAGCCCAGCAGGCAGCATTCCAGCTTGCAAGTGGCAAGGCAAAGGGACTGAGCCATGTGTAATGGGATCTGATGTGGATGGAGGTGTGGCGTAAGAGAGAGCAGGAGCAATCCCAGTGCCTGAGAGATTGCTCTGGCTTTCTCTCCCACGCTGGCAGCAGGGAAGATGAGAGGTGACAGTTGCCTAGGAAGTATCACAAGACAACTTTTCTCCTTCCTGCACAGACAATGGAGAGCAGGTGAGAAAAAGGCTGGAATTGGAGAGAAAGAGGAGGGAGCTCCACAGGCTCTCCTCAGGGTTCAGAGGGATGCTAGCAGCCCCAGTTGTACTTATTTTAAATTCACAACTTTGCAACAGAAGTGAGAGAAACGTCTGTGTTCAGGAAAGGAGCAGAACAACCCCAGCAGCTTCCTTGTCAAGGCTAGTTCAGGAAAGACTGCCGTGGAGGCTTTGGTTAGTATAGGGGAAGACAAAGATTGATAGAGTATTGCCAAGTGCAAGGAGGGTCCATGGGCTACTTGGGTGTGTGTCTGGGACTTGTTTTGGTAACAGAAGGTGGCTTGAGATGGCTTGGTTAGCTAAGTGGTTCCTCAGCAACTCATACGACTTGTGGAGAATATGGCTGGCTCAGAGTTTTGGACTCAGAAAAATTGTGGGAAAGACTTGGTATCCTCAGAAAGAAATCTGCATTAATTCAATATCAGTACTTTGATCCTAGAGTAATTCCTAAGCATGATATATCTACCAGTCAGTAAGACTAACATCATGTAACATGTTTCTATCCCCAGCTGTTTAGTTATAGCAGTTAATCAATAATTACAGTAACCACAAATCTAAAATCTCTAGTGGTCTCTTCCAACCTAAATTATTCTATATATCTATGATTATTTATTTATTTTTAGGGTAGGTTTATTTTCAAAAAGCCATTGCAATTACATTGGGATGTCTGTGTGACATCTGAAAGTTAGATCCTAGACATTCTCTCAAAACTTTATTACAGAATGCTAAGCTTGATTTTACACCAGTGCTTTATCACTCCTGGACCTGTTCATCCATAGTGATGAACACCTTTTATTCACATTCTGTGCACTTGCCTGTCCTATGCATACACATCCACTGACAGGCAATTTCAGTCAGCATCCTATTATCCTACAGAGATTACACTGGAGCTGGAAGGAGGAATTCTCAGTGTGGAAAATTAATCCTGTGACATTTTCAGTGTGACAATAACCAGGACATGCTGTAATTCTAACCAGACAGTCTGTTATTTGAAGATATGTGGTCCAATTTCTTGTCTAAAATGTGGCTTTTAATAGGGACCAGAACTTTGGGGTGCTAACCTAAGCCAAATTAAACTTTGCTTGCTTTGAGGCTTAACTATCACTACCACATTATGTGCTCTTTCAATATTGTGTAACTCTTTCACTACTTCCTGTTTGTCATGTCAACTTTGCTGGTTTTTTTATGAAAACTAAAGCAAATGTTAGAAAAAAAAGAAGCTATGAATGTTAGGCATCACGTTAACACCTTTAAATGAAACTGTTCATTATTCCTACTGGGTCAGTTCAGAAGAAAAAAATATTAAAATCTTCCACCTCAAATTTGTGGAAGGAGAGAAAAACCTCATATGGGAAATTCAAGGGGAACAGGAGGCTGTCGAAGAAGCAGCATGGTACTGGTGTCTGAAAATAAGGTCAGCTGACTAGCAGTACCCTTTGGTAAGTTCAGAGACATTTCTGTTAAAAAAAAACCCAAACAAATTACATTTTGAAGTTAGAAGTTACAGACAATAGGAAAAAAAAAATTTTACTGTAGTAATGATTGACCAGTCTATGTTCTGCGTGTTGGGACAGAGTTCCTTTAAAGAAAAAAAAAAAAAAAAACCACAGAGGAAATCTATGCCAGTCTACCTCAAATGTTGCCACTGATCTGCATATGTTATGGAGACTAAAATCTCAGTACTACTGTTTTCTAACTACCTCCATCTGGATCACTGAGTTCTGAAATGCATAATGAACCTTCTCTCATTTGGATCATTATTTTAACTAGAGCATTATACACCCTAGAACCTCTAGGCCAAGAGAATTTGCATCTTGCAAAAGTCCTGAGGATTATATTACTGAAGGTGTAAATCATAGATTGCTGTTTACCAAAAGATGTCATGGGTTATGCTGGTTAGTACCAAATGTTTAGGAAAGCAAAATGCTTTTGTACATCATACATCCTTTATTCACATGTACAGCAACATTGTTTGTGGAGTAGAGTTTCCTTCTGGGAACACATGAAAAATTTATAAGTCCTTTTAAGATGACCTCAGTGCTTGTAACACTTAAATCCACAAAACACAAAAAGCCAAAAAGAAAACCTGTTTCAGTGCTCCAAGTTCTTTGTTTCCTTAAGATCCTACAGCACTGACAAGACCCTGAATACCTCCAAGCACCTAGGGTTTGGCTTCCTGGGTTGAGGGTCAAATTAAAAGCACTGCAGCTGGTGGCCTTGAAATAAAGAGCTAGAAGAAAGGGGTTTCATCTTCTGCACCTAGGGTTGCTGCTAAGCTGATGCTCCTGCTCCCATTCCATGCCCAAGCTGCAGCCACAGCCTCTCTACAGGTATGACCATGCTTGGCCCTGTGCCTCACACAACCAGACAAGGACCTTGGTCCATCAGCTGACTTCCATGACTTTCCACATGAGTCTGGATGATGTTGGTTACCATCTCTGGAGCTGATCTTGCTCTTACCCCAGGGGCTTGGACAGGCTTGGAGCCTGCAGTGGTGCCTTGCAATACCCAGGCTGTGACTGACTCCAGTCACTGTCCTTGGCTGACCTCAGCCTGTCTTGCTGAGGGACAGGGCTGGTTGAATACAGAGAGAACAGGTTTGCTGGACCCTCTCCAGACCTCAGTCCTTGGCAGTCAGGAAACTCCTGGAGAGAGTCCAACGGAGGTCTACAAAGATGATTAGGGTACTGGAGCAACTCTCTTAGAAGGAGGCGGAGAGACCTGGGCCCATTTAGCCTGCAGAAGAGAAGTCTGAGGGGGGATCTTATCAATGCTTATCACTATCTAAAGATCAGGCGTCAAGAGGATGGGGCCAGACTCTTTTCAGTGGTGCCCTTTGATAGGACAAGGGGCAATGGGCACAAACTGGAACACAGGAAGCTCCCTCTGAACATAAAGAAAAACTTCTTTACTGTGAGAATGATGGAGCACTGGAATAGACTGACCAGAGAGGCTGTGGTGTCTCCTTCTCTGGAGAATTTCAAAACCTTCCTGGACGCATTTCTGTGCAACCTGTTTTAGGTGAACCTGCTTTAACAGGAGTGTTGAACTATGTGATCTCCAGAGGTCCTTTCCCACTCCTACCATTCTCTGATTCTGTGACAGTCATCTTTAACCGTGCATTTAACAGATACAGTAAAAGGCATTGAATAACATAGTATTGATTTAATCTCTCCTCTGAAAAGTGTAATCTCTTACCAAGCAGCATTTAACTCTAGCTCTGACGGAGTCCCAAGGAAAGTAGACTGCAAAGCTGTGTTCAGATGAGAAACCTCTGTCAGTCATGGTGAAGGTGCAAGTTGATAGTGCTGATTAACGTTTTCCAGCTGAACTCAAGTACAATGGTGAAATGTAAAAGAGGTTTATGAGAAGTACCAGGCTGGCCCTGCTGGAAGCTCCATTCTTCAGTTTTTCCACAGACTCAGTATAAAACGGATAGAGGCAATAAAGTGGTATTCTCACTACCCGTCCTACTGAAATGTGTGTTTTAAACAACTGCTACATGGGGTGGAAAGTTTAGCTCTGTCTCAGTGCCCGTTCTATGTTTGGCCCTTTGGCTGAAACTGCCAAGGCAAGGGTTGTGTGAGGTTACTTTACATTGTATGGTTTGGTGCCCACTAGCAGCTGGCATATGATTGCCAAGTCCTATCACATATGCAAGTGTGCTCCCTAAACAGACACATAACAGCCAGTACTGATTGAGATCACTACTAGCTTGGTCCAGATTTGCATAAATGGCTTGAACCCTATCCACTACAAATCCCTGAGTCATCCTGTTCTGCAGTGAAAAAATTTCCAAGATAGAGATCCTTTTAGCTTATCCACTTATTGAAGACTTGGACATATGGATGAAAAATTAAACAAATAGGATATATTATTTGTCACAATGTTCATTTAATCCATGCACACTACATAGTTCATTTCATGTTCACTCCTCCTCAGGTGTCAAGAAATTCCAAACTGAATTTATCTCTCATCTGACATACATCTGGACATTCACCTTTATAGCTCAATTCCACTTCATGTACATAAAAACCCTCCTAAAAGAGCTAAACAACTTTTTATTATATAATTATTCATGTTTTATGATATAAAAGCCTCAATTTTAAATGTTACTATGTTCATGCTTATTCAATACAAATTAATATGTAATAATTTCCAAGAAACAAAATAGGCCTATTTTTGTAAACTGAGAGTCATAAGACAGATATAGTACTACCAGAAACAACAAAACTTCCTGTTTAAAGAAGACTATAACACAGATATAAATAATACCAAAGCAAGATTTTATATTTACATCTTATGCACAAATGTTTTACTCTATTCATTGTCTGTTTGGCACCTAAGCCACAAGATCCACAGACAACACACAAACTGACCTATTTTCTTACTAGTTTCATACAAACTAGTACTTTAGGGTCGTGCTACCTAATGTGCATTTAATTCTTATAAGGCCATGTCTTTTAATTTTCTTGCTGATTTAAATCTAAGACGTGTGTGCTCAGAACAACACTAACATTAATAAAAAGGTCAAATAAAAGGGCTTATAATTGGCCAACAAAGCTGGGATCAGAGCCAGGCATTTATGGGCTAGCTTTGGCATAAAAGTAGACTTTCCACTCTCCTGAAAGCCAGATGTACTTGGTTGCTCTCCTCATCACTGCAATCAGAATTCTTTGATGATTCTGAAGCTAGCAAATTACTATTTAACCAGTTATTCAGTTCCTCCCTTACATCTATACCAGGAATCGGAGATTTGTCCTCTTCTGCCCTTAGCTTTATTTCAGATCTGCATGTGCAACCCTCTCTGGTAGCTCTGAAAGAGGAATAAAGGAAGGGATAACTGCATAAAAAGGCTTCCAACCTCTGAACAGGAGCAGATGAGAAAACAACTGTAGCAATCATCTCTGGTTTGGCACTCTAAAAGAGAAGGGGCAAGTTAGGTCTAGGAGAGGAAGACACCAAATGCTGAGTAGACAGTAGAATCAAGCAAATTGATCACAATATTACCGGAAATACTGCTATATTGATTGTTCCTCTCAGGTTTAGATATTTTCTTGGACAAACTCTAGTATTAATCTCTATATGTATTTTTTATTCCATGAATAGTGTATTGATTTTAGTGGAAGAGTACCTATAGAATAAGGTGCTACTCAGACTAAGTAACTGTTTTGAATCTGTTTGGGAGGAGTTAAACCTGTATTGTGCAGTTATAAGAGAGTGAAGTGAAATGAATAACATGATGTCCAGAAGAGGATGCCAAAATTTGGAGGCAAGCTAATGAAATGGTTAGTTCCCTACAGATAGTTCTGATAATAAAATCTAAATTAATACTTTTGGGTCCCCTTATCCTCTATATAAATTCACACTCATGTTGTCACTGGAATATCTTTTCCCTTCCTGAGATATTTTCCAGGAGAAAGCAATGTGGTCCATAATTCAGATTTTAAAGGACCAAACTACTGTATGCATAAAATAGCTGGATCTTTGTCAATCCCATCCTCACAACTTGCTCTCCAGAGCCAAGCTGGCATTAACAGTGGAAGGAGGTGTCAGAGGCGTTTGCTGCCTTTGGTACAAAAAGCATGATTCTAAGAATATTTACTTTTCTGGGTTTTCTGTCTTTTCTGTCTTCCTGAGAGACAAGGAAATAGTAATCATTTCACATTTGGGGTCTGCTAGCCATAGAAATTTAGACATTCTAGATAAAGGTAATATAAATATAAGGTGAAAGAACGCACAAATTTTACGTACTAATAAGATACCAAAATTCTAGGGGCAAAAATACTCATCCCTTGTGGTGGATTTTTTTTTCTGTGGATTATAGAATTTGTCAATGCTTACTAAAAAAAAATTAAAAAAAAAAACAACAAGTTTAAGTTTCCTTTACATAAGTGTAAAATTCAAGCTACTTTATTACTCTCAGTGGAGCTGTATAGTGTGACTAACTTATACGGTGGCCAATCTGCTTTAAAGATTATTTTAAATGAACTTTCATTATTTTAGGATATTAAACTTAAACTTAGATGAGGGTGGAAAAACCGTTTAATGTAAGTATTTATTAAAAAATTATCATTTTCCAAAGTGAAATATTACTACTATCCTAATAATACCACTCAGACTTGCTGAATTTCGCCAGTATTAATATTTCCATCAATTTCAGTGTGATTTCTTGCAGTCTTATCCAGCATTGGGCTATAGGGATATTTTTTTTTTTTTTTTTTTCAGAAATGGGATATAGTCTTGGAAAACACTTTGGGAACTTTTAGGATAAAGAAGAGCATACTTTCTTTATAATTTGGATTTGAATCAATGAGAGAGAAGGCTGAGAATTTCCTTGTGAGCTAAGAACTTGGGAATTTGGACTTTCTTCCTTAGAGACCAGCACTTGAAAATCTACTTAGAGATTTATATTTTTTAAATTTGGGACTTCTAGGCTCTAGTCTCTCTGACATACAGATTGATAAAGACCTGGAAGCCACAAAACTTGAACTTCTATGTTTGTCTTATACTAAACAAAATGTTTCCATTTTTACAAAAAAGCTAGACATCTATGCACTGACAAAATCCATGCGTTGTGTTCAGTCCTGAAATGGGGATACTTTGAAGGCAGGGACTGTGAGAGCTGTCATTACCAACACATGAAACTGCTGAAAGTGAAGCTATCTTTTGAAAATAAAATATAAGGGAAGCTGAAAAATTTGGAAAATATGTTTTCATTACAAAACTTGTAGTGGTTTGTTTGTTTGGTTGGTTTTTCCCTTAAAATCAGAAAGTATTTTTTTTATGTTTTGATCCCTATTTAGCATACATTTTATTCAATCATATCAAACAATTTTATGATTAAAACAGTCGTGTACTCTGACCTCATTCCACTGGATCATGCATTGCCTGTGTGGAAGATTTTAATGCATAATATAACCCCTGATTTAAGAGCTGGAGAATACTACTTGTGTTCTCTTTTTTTCCAAATAACTGGTGTTCTTAACAAGAAGTTGGTCCAGGTTTTTGTCTTTCAACACTTTCTGATTCGAAAAATCAGTGCAAAATCTTCATCAAAACCACTATAAATTAGTGGTCATGGATAAGCAAGATAACTAATCTTACTAGTCTGCAAGAAAGCCTTGTTATGGGGCTTCCTTGTATCTGGGTAAAAGGCATCCTGATTTTGAATTAAGAGATTGGCTGGAAGAGCAAGAGTCTAGATAAAAACACAGTTTCTATATCCTTTGACTGGCTAGATATCTACACAAGGTTTTTCTCAGGCTATTCCTTTTAAAAGAGTCTTTTGAATGAACTGACAGATAAGATCAGCCAGCCTACTATCCAAGGACATTGACTTCCCAAGCTGTGAAAAGGAAGATAACTGGACACTGGGTTATAGCATCCTGTAATATCTAATGATTAAATAACTTAAATGCGGGCCAAACAGATACACCTAGAGTGTCAATAAATTCTTCACAGGCCAAAACAGTTCAGTTAAGACATACAGCTTTATCACAGACATAAAAAGTAAGTAAAAATAAACCAGTGTAAAATTTGCTTTTGCAAACTAAAATGTAATTGTCTTTTATTTTGACATCAAAGGCATAAATCATAATTTAAAATAATCAAATTGCCTTTAAAGTCCTTATTAAAATCAGACATTGTCCCAATATGTATATCCTACTTCCATAAGGAAATATTTTTTTTTTTTGTCAGAGCTATAAAAAGAGTTCTTTCTACTTTTTATAGTTTTTATAGGAGTTGAACATCAAAAGGAAACAGAGATGGTATATTTCTGACTTATTCCAGTCAGTTTCCTTATTTGAAGACTGAAGCTCTCCTGGGCTTTCAGTGTGACTGTCCCTGGCTTGATAGTGGTCAACCACAAAGCAAAAAAAAGGTCAGAAAAAGGAACAAATGTATTGAAAAAGTAAATGTAAATGCAAATTTAGCTTTATAAGGAGTAGTAAGTAAAATGGACCTAGGAAAGATGGTCTGTAAATGCAAGGTTTGTGGATTGAAAAGCAAAAAAGATATGAGACTAATTAAAGAGGGTGTATGCAAAAGATCTTCCCAGAATCCTTTACAGAAGTTGTCTTGCCATCTTGTTTGAAAAACTTCTTTCCTTATGGAAAGGTGTCAGAGTGTTTTTGTGGTTGGCAGCTGACTGCTTTGTCTGGCTTTCTGTGCTTCCAGAAATCTTGGAAGAAATAGAGTAATGTGTGCGGAAAGCAACAGTTGCCCAAGTCCAGCAAGGTGAGTGGGAGATTTGATTGTGAGGCAGCAGCTCTAAAGTTCCTCAGGATTCCTGCTTCCACCAATCCCAAATAAATCATAAGTTTGGCAAAAGGACTGGAATATAAATGAAATAATTTGGGGACAGGAATTTCTTCCAGCAAATGTGAAGTATTTCAGTACTCCCCAGAAAAGGAATCTCTCACTAAAGAGAGAGTGAGAGGAGACTTCTGAGTACTCCACATAGGATTTTGTTTGAAATCAATCACACAGAAAACAGTACTTACTACAGAAATTTTAAGTGACATCTGATATGACAACTGAAAGTTGCATCTGGTGATGCTCTCCCATCAGGCAGGCTGAAAAACAGAGGTAAAAATCATCCTCTGCTGACGTCAATGGGAGTCCTGCCAGAGCCTGAGACCAGGGCCAGGAGTTCACTCCAGGATTTTTTGTCAGATGATTTATCATAATTGTTTTTATTTGCCAGTTTCATAGTTGAGAACCCACTTTGCGTTTTTATATATTACATTAGAATATATTATTGTTGTTTAAAAATGGTTTTATATTAGCTGAAACATATGTTACAGCAAGACATTAAACATAAAGGTGAGTGTTGAAATCATGCTACTGTATGCTCTCTAATATGCATTTACCCTTGTAATTGTGGTTGCTTCTATTTGTATTAGAGGGTGTCCTGTGGATTTGCTGGAGATTTGGCTTTTCATTTTGTGGTTCCTAGTCATCACCAACGTGTGAATAAGAAATTCTCCCATTCAACAGAGAGGTGATATTTGGAGCCAAGGATAATGCTATTTCTGTTTATTGAGTCCTAATGATATAGTTCAGTTTCTTTTTCTGAAAGCATAGACTCTGCTAGTCATAGTACAGCACAAACAGTAACAAGGTTAGCATGAATTTCTAGATGTCCTACCTAAATGTCATGAAACAAAAACATTCTCTTTCTCTCTTTACTTAATATGCAGTCAGACAACTCATTTATGAATTTTCTGCAGAAAGAATCAACTTACAAATAAAATAGCTGGAGATCTTCTAGTAAGAACACATGCTTTTCTATTAAAGTTACACTACATTAATGTTTAATAATTTTCATATAGTTAATTGACATATGATAGTGCATAAATATTTTCAAGTGCTTGAAGGGGTGTTCTGGTAAAGTCTTCGCCTTATGGGCTATCAAACTAACAGTACTGTTGTGCTCATATTCAAGATAAAATGCAATACAGGTATACATTTATTTTAGTGATGTGCTCTACTTCTCAGATTACAAAAGTTATTGTTATTCAAGTTTTGCTTTCAACTAAAATCAGAAGGATTGTGCACACCAATTTAGGACAAAGTAAGGTCAACTGAAAATTCTCTTAGAATATCTATAGTCATTTTTCCTCTTAATACAAGACTACAAATGTAACACTTCCAATGTCCTTGATACATTCCATGAACATAATAGGAAAATTCAAATAGCAATCAGGTTATTTCTAGAAAATATTGTTTTAGATATTAAAAAAATAATATTCCAACCTAAGTGGTGAAAAAAGGAAATAGAACAGACTGAGTATGACTTACCATACAAACTCGCTTTCCAACCAGAAAGTGAAGGGCTAGGAAATGCTAACAGCATATGAAAACCATGACTTGTTCTATTGAGTTAACATTGGCTTCACACCAGTGGTTGACATAAGCCACGAACAGTTGTCATTAAGCTCAAATTCAGGTAATTTTCTTAGCCAGGCTCAATGGGGTTGAAGGATAAAACTTTTTCTGAGCATTAATATCTTTATTAGTTGCTGTGTATAAAAGAACTGACAACTATATTTTATGTTAAGTTCAACATCCAAGAGCAGGCCACCGAAGCTTTATATATGAAGGATGAATAAAGCATGAAGAGAGTCCTTGTACTTCTAGCAAAGGTCAATTTACCAGCTGCTGAAAGCTGATTCACATGATTCTGCACCAAGCTAGATATTAACTTCTCATGCTCTTAAATTACTTCCCAATGGTTAGGACAAATACTGCTGAAGAAATTATAATTATTTTTCTTTTAATGATTTTGAAAAATAGTTATTTTATTATGCTAATGAGTTAAAAACTTTACAGAGGTCTAGAAAAACCTTAATTAGGAACTTTAAAACCTGTTAGATAACTTACAAAATAGCATGTTGCCATGATTTTTCATTTCCGGACACAAATGGGAAAGGGATACCAACTACACTGTAAAACAGGTCACTCCCATGATTTTTAAAGTCCTAAAGGCAGCATAATTAACCTAAAAGGAGAAGCATTTTAAAATATATTAATTAGTTGCTAGTGCTTGCTTGCTTAATTGCAGGCAGCATATGCTAGCACTTCATAGAATCATAGAATCCCAAAGAGATTGGAATAGACCTCAAGGATCATCTGGTCCAACCTTTTTTGCGAAAACCATCATCTAGACAAGATGGCCCAGCACCCTGTCCAGCCGAATCTTAAAGAAATCCAATGTTGAGGACTCCACCACTTTCCTGTGGAAATTATTCCAATAGCTGACTGTTCTCATGGTGAAAAATTTTCCTCCTTTGTCTAATTGGAATCTCCCCAGGAGTATCACAGAGTCATAGAATGTCTACTTATGTATGTATGTATTCCAGTTAGTAGAATGAGTAATTTATACCCCTTACCTCTCACCTTTTCCATGTGAATCCTTGTGAAAAGGGAGTCTATCTTCTTTGTGGCTGCCCTTTAAATACTGGAAGATGGTGTAAAGGTGTTCCCTAAGCCTTCTTTTCTCAAGACTAAACAAATTCAGCTCCCTCAGCCTTTCTTCATATGGTAGCTTACTGTCCTTTGATCATTTTTGTGGCCTTTCTCTGGACCCTCTCCAGCCTGTCCTCATCTTTTTTGTACAGCAGGGGCCAAAACTTAATACAGTGTTCTAGGTGTGGCCTGACAAGCACTGAGTAGAGTGGGATAATGACTTTTTTATTTCTGCTGGTGATGCTATTGTTGATGCAACCCAGCATCCTGTTTGCTTTCTTTGCTGCTGCAGTGCGCGGTTCAATCATATTGAGGTTTTTGTCCACCAGGACACTCAGGTCCCTTTCTACAGAGCTGTTCCCCAGCCCGGTAGATCTCAGCCTGCGCTGCACTCGTGGATTACGTTTTCCCAGGTGCAAGATCTTACACTTGTTGTTGTTAAACTTTATAAGGTTCTTGTTGTTCTCATTAGCCCACTCTTCCAACCTATCCACTTCATGAACTACAATTCAACAACTGATACAAAACATGATTAGTTAATGAAACAAATGCTGATGCTATTTTAGTGGGCAATGCATGAGGAATTTTATAATAAAATGCAATCCTAGAAGCAGGATTTCTACCTGTATTTGGCTTCAAGAGATATTTTAAAAACATGTTCATGGGTACAGAGTCACATAAGAAGACAAAATATTCTCATAAATATATATATATATATATAAAAATATTTTTATGAACACTACAACCAGCTAGTAGTTGCTAGTGTAAAGCAACCAGAGAAAACTGTTTGGCTTCAAATAATGAATTAAGACTGTGCAACAGAAACACAGTGTCTTGTTATTCTTCATACTGCTAGTGTTAAGTCCCATAATAAGGTATTCAACTGCAAAAAAATCTTTTAGGACAGATGTGAAGATACCTCAGAAAAGTAAGATACATGTTACTGAGATGGTCAGACACTAGCTGAGAGACACCACATAGCATGGGAAAGATAGTAGGGTACAGTATGAAGCTGACATGACTTTCATTCCATAAACAGGTTCTGGAAATAAGCGTTGTGTTTATCTCAAAAATAGTCACGGAATATTTTAAGATTTTGTAATTGCTGCCATATGACAATTATGGTTTCTGTTCTTTAGGGCCTCTCATACATGTTAACTGGATGCACTTCCTAGGTGCACTTGATGAATAGAACACATAATCTATTGGAACAATTGCAGAGAAATCCAGATTGTGAGATTACTAGAAAAGCAAACACCTGACATCCTCCCAGAAAAACAGAAGGAATGAATATGAGGCTTGGGAATGACAATGTATGTATGGTTTATTCACAGATAGAAATAATTCATTGATTCACTGTGTTAGAAGTGTACCTATCTGCATTTCTACAGATAAAAAGGAAGATGAATCAGGATCAGATTTCCAGATCTCAATCCATGTCAGAGGTCCTGGCAAATAAGCTCAAACCAGAAGTAATTTTTTTCACTTCTGCTTTGGATTAAGCACGACAAAAGCTAGACTGTCATCTGATTCCCAGTGAGAAACAAACACAGAACTTCATCCCAATGCATGGTACAATGGCCAACATTTAGCATGAATCTAAACTCACAATAATATAAAAATGACAGCATTGCAAGGCAGCAATTATTAAAATCTTTCTGCTTAGCTCCAGACACTCACCTAATAGTGAGATTTGGTAGCTCTTTTCTTAGCTATCTATATTTGTTTTTCCCATTAAAACAGAACATATAAAAACTGTATTCTAAATAAATTATTTCAATAAATAATTAAAACAAATTAAAACTATATGAGAGTTATTCTACAGCATGATATATCATTACCAGCAGACTCACCAAAGAGATATTTATTTTTTGCAATTATTTTTGTTAATATATTTGGAAAATGAGAGATGGGCTGGGCAAATCAGAATTATAATAAAAAATGATAGAAGCTGGTAATTTGCACCACAAATACTTTTTCAGAAATAGAAATTAAGGTCAGTCACAGTATTTCTGATTCTTTCCTCCTTCCCTCTTCTGTTGGGGTACTTTTAAATGAAAATGAAGCCTAATACATTGACAAGTTATATGTAATATATGCACTGAATAATTATAAAGTGAATTCAACTGTTAAGTTTCCATCTTTGACAAAATATTATACACTGCCATCTCCATACTGACTTGGATCTAGTCCTCAAAATGTCCTTGGCTCAAAATTGGCTTACTATAAAGTCTTGAGCCAAAGCAGGCATTTTCTTGGCATTAGATGCAACAGTCTCTGCCCATCCCAAAGAAAGTGTTGCAACAAACAGAGCTCAGTTCTACACGTATTTATGATTTTACACAATAAATGCATTAACTATTTGTTCAATTCTCTGTAAAAAGTGAAGAAAAAAATTAGTGTCTGATAGAAGAGGCACGTGGGCTGGATGCAGGGTGAGGTAGTGGTTTAGAGAAGGACAGGTTATTGGTGAAAAGAAATAATGAATGTGACCTCTTAAAATACTGAGATAGTTCTGTTGTACTGATATAAATGTGCTGTCCTTTAATAACAGTCCAACAGAAAATGAACTAGAATTCTGGCAAAATAAAGATATGTTATTCCTCTAGCTTAATTTATCCACACAGTTCTGCACTAATATCACAAGTGTTTTCTGCCAGCAGACACAAAGGCTTGAGCTTCCTTAGTGTATTCATTTCTTACCGAGAAAGATATCAGTGTGTTGCCTTTTGTCTTATCAAGGAGTTTCAGGCAATTAGCTTTTATCTAAGCCTTCATTTAAAATGAAGACCATAAAAAAACCCAAACTGAAACAAAACCCAACCATCTTAGTCTAAAAGCCTGATTAGATTAAAAATCTGCAGGAATAATGTCGATTCTACACTCACATCCAAGGAGGAAGCCGTTGGATCAGTTGCACAGTTACTGCTGTTTATAAACCGCTATATTCTGTATGCATTTCCTATTACAAAAACTTAAAACAGCCCAGAACTCTTTTATGCAGGAAAAAATACATGAAAGGCAAGAGGCAAAGACAAAAATGTAACACTTTGAAGTGAACTCAGCTTGGACTACTTCTGTAGTATTACATCACTGCTGGGAAGCTACTGTACTGTGATCATTTACTGGAAAACTAAATGCACAGAATATGGAAGACATAAAAATTTAATAAACTAAAGGTAAAAGCAGTTGAACTATGCTGAAGTCAAGTTCTGAAGGATTTCAACTGAACTCATTTATATACAGAAACCAAAAATGGTCCTGAGAAGTTTCACTTTCTTGTAATGATTAGACAGGTTAAATGCTTCCAAGGACTATCATTTATATTTATTTGGCTTACTCAAGCTTTTATTTAATGTCATTAACATATGGTTAACCTCAAATATATTTAACACTAATTTTACAACTTAAAATAAATCCAGTGTTCCAACTCCATTCATTTATTTCAAAGCCCAAACTGTAGGCCAAGGAACAGTTCCAGTTCCAGTACAGCACTAAAATCAGTGAGATTCTTCTGTTGACTGCAGATAATACTTACTCAGGCCACCCATCCAGAGCGCCAGGTGATGCAACTTAACTCATGTGCATTAGAGAAACAGTAACTGGGATCCCTCGTAGGATGTAGCTTCTGTTCCAAAAGGACAGCCCAGTATCAGAATAGAGGGTCTTCCCTGTTGTCAGTTTAGCAGCAAGACTGAATGGGCACATACAGCTAAAGATTGCAGTCATTAATGACAACTGATTCATGAATTACAACACAGAAAAAGGGGAATGCTTGTTATGATATCAATAACCACTAATGACCTAGAGGCAGGTTAGGCTTCAAACCTGTCATCTCTGCACCACAAACCTCATCTGATGTCTTTTGTTCCAGACATACAGAGACGGAGGAGAACTGGTGGCCAGCAGATCAAAAGAGGTGATTCTGCCCCTCTACTCTGCCCCGGGGAGACCTCACTTGGCATACTACATCCAGCTCTGGAGCCCCCAGCACAAGAAGAACGTGGACCTCATTAATGTTTTTAAATATGTATATGGTGAGTGTCAGGAGGATGGAGTCAGGCTCCTCTCTGTGATGTCCAATGATAGGACAAGGGGTAATGGGTGCAAGCTGGAGCACAGGAAGTTCCACAGAAGGTAAAACTTTTTCACTGTGAGGGTGACAGAGCACTGGAACAAGCTGCCCAGAGAGGTTGTGGAGTCTTCAAGGTTGTGGAGACATTCAAGATCCACCTGGATGCATTCCTGTGTGACCTAGTCTAGGTTATCCTGCTCTGGCAGGGAGGTTGGACTTGATGATCTTTCAAGGTCCCTTTCAACCCCTAACACTCTGTGATTCTATGACCTGTTGGAGCATGTTCAGAAGAGATCCATGAAAATGATTAGAGGGCTGGAGCACCTATCCTGTGAAGACAGGATGAGAGAGTTGGAGTTGTTCAGCCTGGAGAAAAGAAGGTTCCCGCAGGACCTTATAGCGACCTTCCAATACCTCAAAGGGGCCTAAAAGAATGCAGAAGAAGATCTTTTCTCGAGGGTCTGTAGTGACAGGACAAGGGGTAATGGTTTTAAGCTAGAAAAGGGTACTTTAGGTTAGACATTAGGAAGAAGCTATTTAATATGAGGGTGGTTGATCACTGGAATGGGTTGCCCAGGGGGGTGGTGGAAGCCCCAGCCCTGGAGACATCCAAGGTCAGGCCTGATAGGACTCTGAGCAACCTGACCTAGTTAGAGATGTCCCTGCTTATTGTAGGGGGATTTGACTAGATGGCCTTTAGATGTCCCTTCCAAGCCAATACATTCTATGATTACATGTATAAAATAATTTCTTCATGGAAATGTATGTTTCTGTAGGAGTGAGGTTTAAAATTTATCTTTAAAATTTAGAATTTCCTATATAACTTCAAGTCTATCATTCTTCTGATCAGGAGCTGGCAGAGTGCTTAATGCCATGCCTTCTGTCAGGTTATTGCTGCAATGTGTGCTTTCATTTCACATTTAACTAACAAGTGCACTCAAATAAGTGTCAGCACCTGCTTAAACCTCCATTAACTGCACTGGTTTCCTGAGCAATCATTTCAGCCTGCTGAAGTGTGACATGAAACCAGTAGTACCATTTCAGTGGTGTGAGAAAAGGAAGGTGCCCATCATGCTTGGCATTGTGACAGTGCAGTTCTAACAAGCTCTAAGTGAGAACACTGCTGGGAGGCATTCTGAGGGGCACAAATGACAACAAAACTGGTTGCTCATTCAGAGTATGCTTGATCTCATCTGATGTTACTGTGTTGTAGAAATTAGTTTAGTCATGCAAACAAAGTTTACTGCACTGTTGAGTCTTAACTGAAAAACTTCACATTTCAAAGCAATGCTAAATGAAGTGGGTATTTTCTTCATATAGAAAGTATCTCATCAGGCCCTGTAGTCATATTCTGCATAAACATAATTAAAACAATGTTGTATCTTCTTGTTTTTATGTGCTTGTTTCATATCTACATAAAGCTAAACCATCTGAAGTGTAGAATGCCTTCCTTTGAAAAAAAAAAAAAAAATTCCCATAGATTCATTTATACCAGTGTCATGGTTTAGACCTAGCGGGATATAAGCACCATGTTGCTGCTTGCTCACTGTCTTCTCCTCCCCTCCCTGCCCCCTGGTGGGATAGGAAGGACAATAGGGAGAAAAAGACAAAACCCCGTGGGTTGAGATAAGGAGAATAATAGAAAGCACAAGAGAAGAAACAAAAAAAATAACAATGATAATAATGAAATAATGCATAAAGAAAGTGTTGTAAAACACACCGACTGCCTAGACCTGCACCAATCACTCTGTGCCAGAGACTCTCATGTCCTGCCAGGTCTGCCCTCTGTCCTTATATAGTGGGCATGACATCAGTAAGGTATTAAATACCCCATTGGCTGGTTCGGTTGTCTATCCTGGCTGTGGCACCCTCCCAGCTTCTGGTGGAAATTAACCCTATCCTTGCTGAACTCAAGACAACCATACATTTCAATACCTCATTGCAGCCAGTGGCCTTCGTCATAATGCACATTTTCAGCAGTTTGGTGTATACAGTTGCTGGAGTGAAAAGTATTTATTTTCTACAGCAAATGATGACTGCCTAGTTTTAGCAAATCATAGATCTACCGCAGCTAACATCTACTCATTTGCTACATAAACATCTCATCCACAATCTGGTTTTGGTATGAAATATTCTTTCAACTATTAGCATTTAACTACAGGGATTAAGAGTGAAAAAAATATTTAGAAAAATAAGTTTTGGGTTTTTTTTAATCTAGAGGGAACCGCTGTAAGACTAAGCCAAACAAAATTAGCTCCTCTTACATTGTTATGTTTTCTGTCATAGGCATTATCTATTCATTTTTCTGTATTAAGATAGCCATTAACCTGATATTCAGGAGTTACTCAGCAACGATGACCACGCATGAAATACCACTGCCATGGGTGCTGTACACTATTTCAAAAAAATGCTCTCTCTATCAGATCTCTCACTCCACGAACGCAACAGGCAAGGAATACCTTTGAAAGTTTAACATGCAAAACTAGAAGAGCAGCACAGAATTCTCCTGAACCTTTAAGTTTAGTCTAAATACAGTAGGGGTTTTTTTACTGCTTGTGTGATTAATTATTTGGAAGTTAGCTCTTTCTCTTTACAACATACTAATGAGGTAATATAATGCATGTCCTGAGATGATACTCTTTCGCACATATGAAAGAATGCCTATTTTTCCATAAAATACAACCTCACATACTTACAATTCTACATTAATTTGGAATGAGGTAAAAGACTTCCCTATTCTATGCAACAGATCCCTATGCTATAATTCCTGCTGCGATTTAGAAACAAGAAACCATCACTGGCATCATGTCAGGTGCCAGGAATAGCCACCAACCATGCCACATATATGAACTTGGAAAAGTCCTACAGTATATCTATTCCAGCCACTAGCAGTCGGAATGTGTCTGTTAAATATACAATTTGTAGTAGAAAAACAAAAAAAAATGAAACTACAATGAGCTATGGAAAGACAGTAGGAAAGATTCAGGCTATGTTCAACATCCCAGATAGTGACAATATGATTAACACTAGAAAATAACTATACACAGTAAAAAGTTCCGTTATTATAGACATTCTTATCAAGAACATATGTGTCTTTCTTGGGAAGACTTACGAATAGGGAAGATGTACTAATAGACTCAATAAAAAGATGTAAGATGATCTTACTTCTAGCTGCATCTTTGTTCCAAATATACTGGTCTGGAGAGAGCTAGGTAGCTATTATACAAATTTGCGGTTGTGTTGGATTTGTATCTGGTGGTGTTTAGGTAGCTGTGGAAGGGGGCTACTGGCATGCCTCCTGTAAGAACCTTCAAGAATCTTCTCCAGCTCCAAATCAGGCCCACCTCTGGCCAAGGCAGAGTCAATTAGGGCCTCTTTGATAACATATTTAGGAAAGGAAAAACCTGTTGGGCAAGTTCCTTTCTTTTGGGAGCTCTTTTGTTTTGGAGAGGACAGGGACATGAAAGAGACAACCACAGGGACACTGAGGTCAGTGAGGCAGGAGGGGCAGGTGCACTCCAAATGGCAGTCTGAGCTATTGTAGCCCTTAGAGAGCAACAGTGGGGCAGAATCCCATCTGCAGCCCATGGAGAACCCTGCACTGGAGTAGGTGGCTGCTCCCAAAGAAGTCCGTGACTCTAAGGGAAGCTCATACTGGAGCAGCCCATCACTGGGACGATTGCAGCCTGCAGAAAGGACCCACGCTAGATGGAAAAGTTCATTGAGGACTGTCTCCTGTGGGAGGTAAGTCACGTTGCAGCAAGGGAGGACTGTGTGGAGTTTCCCACCCCCCTCCCCTACCCCCCTGCCTTGAAAGAGGAAGGAACAGCAGAAACACACTGGGACTGACCACAACCTTCATTCCCTGCCTCTCTGTGCCATTACAGGGGGAGGAGATAGCAGAACTGGGCCTGGGAAGAAGGGAGTTGTAGGGGGAAGGTGTTTTACAGCTCCAATTATATTTATCAGTTTCCTACTCTGATTCACTTGGTAGACTGGTGGTGGATTTGTTGTTTAAATTAAACTAATTTTGTTTCCCTAAGTCAAGTCTGTCTTTTGCCCATGGTCATAATTGGTGAGTGAGCTGCCCCTGTCCTTTTCTTGACCCTCAAGCCTGTTGTTGTATTTTCTTCTCCCCTTCCCACCAGAGAGGTGTAGGAGCAAGTGAGCAGCTTCATGTTTGCTTTGTTTCTGGCTGGGTGGGCTTAAAGCATGACAGTAGTTTAATGCTGCTTTTAGGTTTCCCAGTTTTCCTATGTATAAAGAAATTCTCACTTTCTTCAGGGTGGGGGTCCCTGTAACTACAGGTGCAGAGCTAATAACCCCATTATGCTGGCTCTGATCAAAAAGGCTGTTTCATCAGGGTCTCTTTCAACAGTGGCCAGGAGCAGGCACTGAGAGAAAGTGTGTAAGGAGAGAGTCTCACCTGGTTAAGACCTCCCTTATTCTTGAAGACTACGTCCTGTTCACAGGAGCCGCTGAGTAATTTACCTCCTTTATGAACCACTCCTTACTTGCAGCATCCTCAACATCCAAGGCCAATCACTTCTGAAAATAAATTACAAGCAAAAAAAAGCAATTCTTTCACTTGTTTCAACACTTGTGCCTAACATGCATTTATTTAATATAAGCAGTAGTGAATACTTGTTCCTGATCCACCCTCTTAATGTATTTTGTTCCTTATACCTTTAGAAATATATATAGCTTCTCAGTCATGTTTTCATAGTCCCAAGAAATCTGGAGCTCCCACATTTGCTTTAGCTTTTGCTTTAGCCTTCAACACATCTTGTATGCACAACGTTTTCCCTGTGTGGGAGAGCTTTAATCACCCTCCTTCAACAGAAAACTTTGAATACATTTTTCATTCTTCTTGGTCCGCCTCTTGCATTTCCTAGTTTTACTAACCTTTGCAAAATGAGCTGCCTGAATTTAACAGGATGTAGGCATAATCTGAGTTAAGTACAGTGGGACAATTTTATTTCATAACAACTTATATCATCTTATTTTGTTCTCTGGTCTCTCCTTTCCCAGATCATCTGTGAACGTGTTGAACAGTGAAAGGGCTATCATAGGCCTCAGAGACTATACTGGAAATTCCTTCCATCATGGAGCTATCTCCTAATACATCTTCTGTTTTACCACAGGGCAACAGATTTTATATGGAAGAATCTTATTAAGGCAGTGTCATACTCAGCACATTTAGTGACTTTTTCAGAGCTCACTATGAGATTTGTGAGGCCTCCCTTCCACCTACAATGTTGCTTTGACAGTTCCTGTTATATCCTACTTAATCACTGAAGTGCTGGGGCCTGAGTTGTGTGTCCCAAATTGGAGTTGACCTGTAGATGAGTCACAACCTAGCAGAATGTTTGGTTTTCCTATTGGCTTCATGTTCCAGAGGCAGAACTTGGCTCACCTGTGTCTCTGTGGCTCCACCCTCACCCA
>JAVSBS010004586.1:0-19960 GCA_033124195.1 Coracias cyanogaster
CTTAGGAGGGGACGCAACCAGGACAGCTGACCCAAACTGACCAAAGGGGTATTCCATACCATATGACATCAGCTCAACTATAAAGCTAGGGAGAAGGAGGAGGAGGAGGGGGCCATTTCTTTGTCTTCTGGAGCAACCACTATGTGTTTTGGAGCCCTGCTTCCCAGGAAGGGGCCAGACTGCCTGCTGGTGAGAAGTAGAGAATAAATCTTTGTTTTCCTTTGCTTCTACGTGCAGATTTGCTTGGCTTGCTTTGTTACCAGTAAACTTGTTTTACTCACAAGTGTTTTGTTTTCCTATATTACTTTCCTTCCCCTTTTTCTCTGCTGAGGAGGGACAGGGAAAAGGGGTGGGTGATAGAGCAGCTTGGTGCGCTTCAGGTGCTCAGCCAAGGTTAACACACCACGGATCATATGACTAGAAATACAGGCATATAAAGATACGGAAGGGTCCCCAGCATCATCAAGGCTGTTGCTGTCAGGCAATGGTATAAATAATTTTTCAGCTGACCAATGCCTATCTCAATAATAGTTTCTCCTCCACTACTCTTACAGGAAGGTTACTTCAAAATCTTAGTTTTCTGACAGCTGGATACCTTCTAATTTTCAGACAGAGTACATGTACAGCTAAACGAACATCTATTACTTTTTGCATTACTCCTCTATTAGTGCAAACAGCTCTTTCCATCCTGCTGTCTGCTTCTCCTCCATCTCCAGACAGATTAATGCTCCCAACTTTGTGCAAGCAGCAAATTTCATTAATGCATTCTTACTTTTTCTGCCTATGTCACTAAATAAAATGTTAAATGAAAATAATTACAAGAGCAACAAATGAAGTCCAGCTAGCATACTTTCTTTCAAAACACCCTGTTACCTCCCCGCTCCTGTCTTGAGGACAACACCACAAGAACACATGAAGATTACCTCCCACCTTGTATCTCTGCACCAATCTTTTAAGGTCCATTTGCATCCTGTGGGTTCCTCCCCAGTGAAGAAATTACACATTGCTCTGCGTTATACAAGTATTTTGATCAACCACTGACTCCATTGCACAATCTTGCTGATAAACTATAACAGCTTTGGAAAGGAATGTACCTTTGGCATTGCAAGACATCTTTTCTCAAGTCAAACCATTCCTTAGAGATAAACAGTTTTTTCTGCCTGCACACATTCCTTCCACAGGCCAAGAAATCAGAGACTCTCCCAAGTCTCATTGATTACAAACACATCCATCAATCAGAGATTTATTCACATTACTATACCTATAGTTTCAGGAATGTCATCAACTAGCTACCTAGCAACCAGGAAAATCACAGGGTTAGAAAATCTGTGCTGATCAGACACACAATCAGTTGATTAGCTCAAATTAATTTGGAGTTTGATTTCTTAATTTTTCAGCCACCTGTTCCCAGGGAGATTTCAACACTCCTCATGTTCCTCAATAAGAAATAGCTCAGATAATCTCACTGAATTTTGCATAAATACCTTCCGCTCAGGAATTAAGATCTGTACTGCTGGATATATATACAGAAGGAAGAGAAAAGTAAGAATATCTATGTGCAAGAGTCCTTGTACGTAGGAAACCCTCTTGGAGAAACTGCAATATAGTGAATGCTGCAGCAGCACATGATGTTTCTGTGAATATTGAGTAGAAAATGTTCAGCAGTATATTTTTTTTAATCAGTAAGTTTTCATTCCTTGCACTTGACCAGTTACAAAAAAAAAGCGTTGTTATTTATGAATTTGCCCAAATGTTTTGCATTCAGAAACAAACACCAGTTTAGTTTTCTTTGAACTTACCTCATTGTTGCCTCTCTTTCCAGTGGAAACAATACATGATTTCTGCAGGCAAAGTTTCAGAGCTACAGCAGAGAAGTAAAAATATGCAAGGAAGGCAGAGAAGCATTAGAAGTTTTAACTTCTTTGTACTCTTCTTCAAACACCTGAAAAGAAATGTAATAAATTGAAACTCTCTGTGGTCCAATAAGCTACTAACTACCAATAAACTCCCACAATTACAATTCCAAATTTTCCCTCTCTAATACGTTAAGATCCTACAATAAAAGAAGATGGTATAGAAGAGGCTCAGTTTTGGCTCGTAATATACAAATTTCCTAAAATCATTACACTAAAAGAGATGAAGATGTTTCAGGCATATATAGATGCCATACGCCAATAGTAGGCAGCGCTACTCATCCTTGGGGGGAAGAAAACCCACAAAACCACAATGTATATTCCTTTCAAAGTTTCAGCAAGTTTTAAACACTAATTCATAGAGAAAGCAGCAACGATTCATAGGTCATTAGAGAGAAATATCCTCAAATGCAACCTGGTTTGGGGAATATAAGGTAAAGCTAACCCTGGGAAGGTATGATTAGCTGGGATACAGTTACTTATCTCTGAGGTCTGGACTGTGGTTCCTCAACTCACAGTGGTAAAGAACCATTTGCACAGACTCCCATTCAGCTTGAAAGAGTGAGAAAGTTTCATTGAGCGAAATTCTCTCAAGACTCAGAGAATTCAGCTGCCAAACCCTGATCAGCCTCTGCTGATAATGTGCAAACTGCAGCAGTGTCAGGACAAGCTCGGAGCACAGCACTTGTCTTAGCATTAAATGTTAAACCATCACCTCATGCTGAGTGAAGCTGAATGTCCCAAGTAAGCAAACATAAGGGTTTTACCCTGGGCAAAAGCAAGACTTTCTCCTCTTACCTCACTATTGAGAGCAGCAAAACCCTTTTTGCTGAAGCTTTCTCACAGGGCTGACAACCAGCCTTGGGAACCATCCCCACCACCAGCTGCAGCCTTACAAGGCTGCAAAATCAGTGTAAAGCAGAGTCTGCACAGAGACGTGCTGACAGCTTTACACACACTACATAGGTCCACTATCTGCTGTAGGTACATACAGTAGGTAGGTGCACTACCTGCTTTAGCTAGTATGTGCACCTAACAGTTAATTGAAACAGTGCACAGTGAAGTGAATACACTGGGAAACAGGCTTTGCCAACAAAGCTCCAGCAGTGGAAGTTTCTAAGATGCATCCAGATAATTTTTCTCAGGATTGTGTCTCACTTGTTAATGCAAACTGCTTGATGTCTTTGTAACAGCAACCCTGTGCTAACACCCAGTTTTTCATATCTGTTGCCTCCCAGCTTGTCACCCAGCATGGAAGTACTGAGACCCTCCAACTTTCTACCTGCTGCCAGAGAAGTTAAAAGTGGCTGCCAATCCCACAAGAAGTAATACAATTAGAGTAGGAGGAAAAATTAGACCTATTACTGTCAACATTGCCCCTGCCTTGCAAGGAGACAGCACTCAAAGCTCCTGCTACTTGCAACCAACAAGTGTTGTTTTAAAAAGTTTTATGGGAAAAGAGATGGAAATTTATTTCATTCTCAGAGTGACAGAAGAGGAGCTACATGATGCCCTGTAAAAGGCATGAGTATTAAGGGAATCTAAAAGTATGAAGACTATACTCATATAGAACATAAATGTATATGTACCTGTATAAAAATCATTCATTAGTACGATTTTGCTTTGGGTCATGGTGAACTCAGAGTTTGACAGAAGCTGGGATCTGGATGCCACCATTTCTCACAGGTGTGAAATGCCACTAACTGCCTGGCTGTGTGTCTCGCTATATTCCCAAAACCAACCCTCAATCTTTTTCTTTTTTTACCTGAAACAATTAAGAGTAGTCTAACA
This sequence comes from Coracias cyanogaster, assembly GCA_033124195.1. NCBI lineage: Eukaryota > Metazoa > Chordata > Aves > Coraciiformes > Coraciidae > Coracias > Coracias cyanogaster. Next base: position 3,705 of record JAVSBS010004586.1, read on the forward strand.
TTCACAGCATACCTCCATGGAGCATCCTATTTTCAACTGTGCGTGAATACAGTTGCAAATAAAAATAATTCAGGAAACCAGAGTGAGGAAATGTTTCCTTAAAGATATTTCAATAAAACTTTTTTTTTTTTTAATTAAAATGACTCAGTGTACAAGTTTATCACACAACGTGAGTGCCTTAGTCATAAATACATGCATATGCCAAAACACCACCTACACATGTTGACCACCAGCTGCGTGTTGTTAACAGAGTCTCAATGATATACACACATCTGAAAACAGAGGGCTCGTCCCTGCTGGCTCAGAGACAAAAAAAGCCTTTCATCATCAGTGACAGCCCTGCCAGTGCTCACTGGTCAGGGAAGCACATGCCAGAGCACCGTTGTGTCACTGAGCCCGTGCTATTCCCATCAAATTTACTCTTCCGTGTTTTCTCCCAATCGGCAGTGTGACAATGCCACTACCATACAATGCACTCAACTGTGCCAAGTGTAATAAGGGTTATGCACTTACTGTGCTCTGCAATAAATATTGTCCTAATTAATGCATAAATACTATAATAATTTTAAATAATATTCTAGTGTGATATTCTTGATTTTTAAAATACATTAAGGCATCACCCAAAATACATTTTTTCCGAGCACTGACTTCAATCAATAAATAATGAGTGTACACAGAAAAAAAAACACATTTGTGACACTTTTAGGACCAAAGTATGCTGGACCTTGAAACAGCTGTGATATTTGCATGGAAAAGAAACAAAAACACATACGGGTTTAAAAGGGTCTGTGATCTGACCCAGAAAGAAATTATGCACTCTGAGAAAAACACACACTAAGAGCTCCCAAATCTAAGGGCTTATGTATGAAGAAATAACGACACTCCAATTCTTTCTTCAAATACCTCATCAACCTGTACAGCAGCATAGTGACGGGAGCTGCTTCATGCCATAGACACAGGCAGTGTGTGTGCAGTGGCTTGTGCAAACAGAAGGCTGAGCCAGAATGGCAGAGAAACATTTCACACTTAAAACCCCCATTCATGATTCCTGCTGCTAGCTGGAAGGAAAGAGCATCCATCTCCCTTCTAACACCACAGACACAGTCCAGACACAAACTGAAGCTTGCAGGGGCCAGAGTCCCTCTCGGGACCCTCCTCATCTTCAGCTCTCCAAAGTTCTGGAGCAAAGCTGTGAAAGTAGCAGGTGGTTTCTAAGGTTACAATAGCGTAAAATTGAATGTTACTGTTTGTGAAGAGCTTTTAGGTGTCTGAGGGCGTCAACCAGCCAATGTTGGATTATCTCTAAGATGGAAGTACCGTCACCACCTCAGGCAACCTGCCACCTATTTGCACTTCCATTAGAAAGGAAGTTAGGAAAGGAATATAGAAATTAAATATTTTCTGACTTCCTGCCAGTTAAATGCATGAGGATGTCTTAAATAAATTTTTGGAAAAGGATTCCTGCAATATTGTGGGAGGACTTGAAGGAAGATGACTGCCACCCTTGATATCATTTCAGGAAAAACATATGCTAAATTGTAGGAATTAATTTTCCCAGCTAATATTTTGACATTTCTACAATATGGTCAAATTAAAATGATAATAACTGTGTTTGGCTTGTTTATCCTGAATGATGTCTGAATGTATACTGGCAGGGGGAGTGTGTGTATGTTAATTAGAGGTAATTTGCATGAGATGAAAGCATTGGTTGTATAGAAGCCATAAAATACTGTTTAGAATCTTCTTACCAGCCTGACTTTTATTTCGGCCAGGTTAGCCAATAATTGTGCGTGTCACTAAGACACTGACTGAAAGTATAACAACTGCATCTGCATCCAGAGTTACACAAACTCACTTTGGTGTTGAAGCACACAAACACACGTCTGATAAGGAAACACAGACTCACACCCTAATAGCATCTAGAGCTCCATAAAGAGAGTTAAGCCTTAAATGGAGCCTCTGCTCCAAAGATGTGGCCATTTCACCCACTTGTGCAGAATATCCATAGAATTTCACCAACAGACATTTATTTTCTTCTAATTTCTAGGCCCTGCACACACAGACTTTGGTATGAAAATCAAACAGGTTGCCTTCCTTGTGGTAAACTAGAGGCTTTTTAATGCATGCATCTAAATCTCCAGCTTTGACCCAGCGTGAATGGTGCAATAACTCCAGGCCAGGGCTCAGGCTGGTGCTAACACTAGCCTTTCCTACAGGCTTGTTTCTTTACTCATGCAAACACCACATGATTCCAGTGGTTTAATTAAAAATAAGATCACAGATTAGAAGAGAAAAATCCTAATAGGACAAAACCACTGCCAAAAATACCTCCATAAGCAGTGATCCTGTTCCTTCTGTGATTCTGAAGCCAACAGAAATGCTGACATACATACTCAAAAGCTAAGTCAAACTTTGCAGAAAAACAGCAGCTCACTTATGTACCCTAAGTTGAGAGAAGCTGCTAAGCTTCTCTAGAGGGCTGCTGAAGTGACATGACTGAAGTGGCATGTTTTTGACTTTAGGTCCTACAAATCTGTCTGGCATGAGATGTTATCTGTTGTCTCCCACACAGAAGTCTGTACAATGTCTTGCAGAGATTATCACCTTTTCTTAGGAAACTTTCAGGCCTGGCTACACAGGGTTTTTTCTTGGGTTTTTCTTTCTGGGACACATTTTAAAAGTCATTTTTAAAAAAGAAACATACAGGACTGAGGCCCATCCCAGCATCTTCCAAAATAACAATCCTATCCTTGAGCATTACAGTCTGTTTTCTATCTAGTCTTACCCAATAGCCAAGGTTTTGTGTATCAGCATTGCTGGATAAAGGTTATAACCTGATGCCTGCTCAGTATGTTTTTTAAAATAGTACCACTTATAAAACTGATTCTACACTATATCCACTTATAACTAGGTTGAGATTAAAGCTCATAAATACATCATGTAACTCACTTTCTTCAATTGGTTTGGTCCCACAGGGCCCAAAGAAATAAGCAGCAGTAACAAGAATGAGTGTCTGTCATTGACACTAGAAGATACACCTCTGACAATACAACATCCATCGATGAAGGGAATGTCATATTTCACCATGAAGCCTGTAGACCTTTTAAATACTACACAGATGCCAGACTAAACCAAAAGAAGCAGCAGAAATTAAATTCTGCAAGTACTGAATTATGTCTCCTGACTGCCAGCCAGCTGCCGCTTATTTTCAGATTAATAGGCAGTATGGCAATGCTCAGGCATCTAACCGCACACGAAAACCAAAGGAAACAAAGTTTGTCCAGCAGGTGACTGAAGGAAATGTGCATGTTGTAAGTTTTAATTCATTTTTTTTGCAAGTGGCTTAAAGATATTATACTCTTTGCTCATTAATTCAGAAGATGCATACACTTTCAGCCATCATCTTACACCCTTTCATACCATACAAACAGCTGCAGCATGTTAAAACCACTTTTTAAGTTAAACATACACTGAGAAACAAAGAATAATTCAGATCATCACCGCACATGGCAAATGAGATTCTAAACTGGCAACTGGCAATTAACAATTCATAGAACACATTTTAATACACAATCTGCTTGACCTAAATGATTCACAGAGACCTGGAAGCATGCTAATTGCAATGTTTTATCTCATGTGATTTTAAATATGTCCTATTTTTTCTAACTTAGGCCCAACCCCTTTTTTTAAATTACTAAAATACTATATAAGGGCAAGAACATTGGTGGATGCATGTCAAGGTTTACTCTTTCTAAAACTTCTGGTAGCAGTATTTCTTGTTGATGGCAAACATTTCCTTCCTTAGCAGATCACTTAGCAACATACTGGCGTAGAACTATATCCAGAAGATCAAATTACAATTTTTTGTATTCCATAAAGTTAAAAGCAAGTATCAAATCCAGGTCATTCCTTTAAAAAGTATTCTTTAAGTTTGCTATCACATCTGATTCATTATCTCAGGTATATTCTCCCTGATTGTACACTGTTTAAATTCATTTTCATTAAAGAACTGCTTTAAATATTTTCTATATTTCCTAAAGCTAGCACTTTCCTACCTTAATGAGAGTCTTATGTCTAGTGCTTAAAAGAAATACAAGGAGCCATGCGCCTTCTCCTTCGCTGTCCCTGAGTAGTGTAAGTTTTAGGGGACTCCAAGCTGTTTTAAAAGCTGCACTAACCACAGACAGCTGAGGTGAAGGAGGCTTTAAGACTTGACCAGAGCCTTTTAAAAGTCATTATCTCAAATCACTGAAGAGTTGGCTTAGGCACATTTTAGGTCAGCATCTTAATTCTTTAACTCCTGCTAGAATTCCTGAAAAATTTACTTTAATTCTGGTATTTTACATTCCACAAAACCGGTGCCCTGTCCCAGACACAGGGCAGGCTGATGGGCAAAGCATCCACTTTGATCCCTGGCAATGTGCTCCTGGGGCTCCCATTTATTAGGAGAAGCACAAGGGGGTGCAGCCCCAACCCAGAGCTCACCAGCTCCTGACACCAAAGGAATGGCCAGGCAGGGACTGAGGAATAGCTGGCACAAACCCAGTCCAGGTCCAAGCAGCCAGGCACACAATTTATATGAAGTGTTATTGTTAGGATCAGAGAGAGTAGAGGCAAAGGAAATGAAAAGAGCTGTCACACAACTCTCTGGGGGATAGTAAAACAAACTGATTCCTCTGGGAAAGCAGCTGAGCATTTGTGCCAGCACATAATCCTCTAAAGCTGTCAGACCCAAAGGCTCCAGAGATAGGAGAGAGATGCTTGGCAGCAGACTCCCAGCATCGAAAGCAAGGCAAGTGCTAACAAGAGAGTTGTCCACTGCTAGTGCCCCAGGTACGCTTGGCCACAGACCTCAGAAAAGGGTAGAAAAAATGATCAAAGAAAAATATAAAAGCTGAGGAACACATACTAACATCTAAAGCTCATTTTTAACTTATGAGATGCAGTATGAGTAGCAGCTAATTAATACTGTTTGTTTAATACTAGTAGCATAAGGAAGCAGATTTTGCAAACCTCAACTTGGTTGAGTAGTCTTTATGCCTGTGTAGTCCCAGTGAAATTAATTATTCTTTTCAGAAAGCAAGGTATTTCTTTTTATAGGAAAGCCAGAATCAAAACCTCAGGAATTTTCATTGTGGACATGGACATAGGCAATGTGCCCTGGCATCAAAATAAAAAAAAATATATGGATTAATAGTGAGATTAATGAGAAAATATGTTTGGTTGCCACAGACAACATAATCAGAGGAGAAGGAAGAAGGCAACCACTGACATTTTTTAGCTGGTAAAAGGTAAAAAATGCCTGGCAGAGGAATACTGCATTGTGACCGACAAAGCAGCAATTATCTTTAAATCCCCCAGGAAAAGAATCCATTTGCCCTAAGGAATGCAGCAAACATAGAAAATGATTATATGATAATGATAAGGTGAGAATCACCAAGAAGGCAGACCAACCTGCAGATAGGTTTAATACTTTGTCTCTAATTGAAAAGCTAAAGAATACTAGTCACAAAGCTCTGCAATTTAAATAAAACTGCATGTTCTGAATGTTATCTAATACCAATTCTTGACGGTGGGGCAGCAGAGGTTCACAGAAGCAGAAACTTTCTCTCTATTAGATACATTTCAGCATGGAAAATCAGATGAGTCAATATCTAATATGGTATTTAATATAGCATTTGAACATAGTAAATGTAAGCGGATGTTGGCATTCAGGGATGATAGTGGTGAATGAAGGCAAAAATTACTTGTAGCAGAATGCTGCTAATTTGCACATCATTAATCTTCATGCCCTGTAATTCAAATGCATAATAACAGTAGTCTCTCTCCATGTCTCAGTAGCAGCTGAATAAAGGTGCTGTACTGTAATCTCACATTATGCATTCAATTCTCTTGGAGGGAGGGCTGATAATACCAACTATTATTGAAATTGCTTAGTATTGCCTGCATAGAGCCATGCTTGTGGTTGTTTATAGAACTGTGCCTTGCATTAGCCATCTAGATAGATGTTGAATGTCTTCCTTAATTTTTTTTTTTTTTTCAAATTAAAAGCTTGAGACAAGATACTTTACTTTCTTCTGAAAACGTGGGCTTATGAATGGGAAATGAGTTTTTCTCTGCTGATCTTTTTGGAAAATTGCTACTTTCTGCGTTAGAGTAGCAGATTGAACAGGGCAGTCGGTGCTTCTTCATGACCCCATATCGTTCTTGCCATCAGTAGAACAACTATGATGTGAGAGCTAAAAAATTAGCAAACGCTTTGCCTTGTCACATCTCATGAAGTTTCCAGGGCTGAGCAGTGATTGTGTGCACCGTCTGCTTGGTGCCATCAAGCATGTTCCCACCTCAGGAAGGCTTTACGCCTGTTGGTGGAGCCAGGCTGGGTAGATCCTGAATGTGAAGTTTAGGATGTTGAGCCTGGGATGAATGAGAACATCAGTGGAAAGGCAAAGATAGAATAAAGCATGGATGAGTAGGAGGCAATAGCAGAGAGGAGTCAACCACTGGGGAAGACTGAAGCACAAGTGCACATTAGATCGTGATTCCCTCTAACACAAGGGTTGGAAGTGTAAGTCACAGGTTTGCTGTTTTCCCGTGAGCATACCTCATCTCTTACTGATTTTGCTTCATACCACCAAAGCATAACCACCCACCACTGCTACCCTTTGTTACCACTGCATAGTTAGCCCTAGAGCTCTCTGTGGTGGATGCAAAGCCCTAATAGTGTTCCACACCAGCATTGTGCTGCACAAGGCTGCATGAAGACAACGGTTTCATTTTCTTTTCCACAACTTCAGGTAATACACACAAACATACTGAAAACATATTAGACAATTATAAAAGTCAAAGAAGATGGCAGCCAGCAGTTGGGATGTTTAAAGATGAAGGCGTTAAATTGAAGGTATTTAAATTCATCTCCCTTACACATATACATGAACACGCAACCTTTAAATATTTGATCACATGCAGATTTTCCACAGGGCACCTCTGAAGGCCTCCATACGCACAAGACCCTTCAAGGCCAGCCCTTCTGCTCCTGCGGCCACTGCCCCCAACACTATTTACTGCCCACTGCTCACAGTTTATTCTGAAACCAGAGCAATTAGTTTTCATGTAGGGTCTCCTAGACATTATTGCCAAAGGTCCTGTATGTATTTTTAAATAAATAGCCTCTACCCAGTGAACAAATACAAAAATTAATATATGCACAGAGTAGCCCGACTCCAGCTATGCTCAGTGCATCTGCAGATCCAGATACCATGGTCTCAGATGAGGCGGCAATTAGCAATCAGTCCTGAAAAGATGGCTTTAGATGGCCAAGTATCAGATAGGAACAGATCTGGGCAAAGAACATCTCTTTGTTGCTAATTATTATTATTACTACTATTAGTATTCCTACTACTTTATTACACCTTAGTGGCCAGAGCTAGGTTATCCATATATAGACCAATATTGTTTCGTTAATGCAAAAAAGATATGTAAAATTTTTCAACAGGAAAAAAATGAATTGCTAGTCAGCCTGCACTATTTCTTTCAGACAGAAACAACCTATCTAATTTTCCATTGGGATAATTATATTACATACCTTTTAAATGTTCATTTTGTATATGCCAATTTTTAAATGAAAATACAATTTCACACTAAGAAGTCAGCAAGTTTAATTTCAAAAATCACGGAAACCAAGCTCTTAAAGGGTTTTGCCATGGGAAAGGCCAGAATCCATACATCCAGGGCAGAAATACACTGTCCTGCTTAGGTAATCATCTGTTCAATCACTGCCCAACAGATGCACCAGGGTCATGTGCACAGTAACTTCTTTTGCTGAAGTTCTGTGGCAGGGTGGAAAATGCTTATGTGGTGGTGATAGCCTTTCTGAAGTTTGTATGTAAAAGGTAGCATGTTAATTGAGCAAGCTTTCTAAATGACGGCACTCTCTAACTTTGAAGCTTTTAGAGTTTTTGTTCTTAAACTCAGTTTGGTGCATATGTTGCTCTCCCCAGTAGGTTGCAGCTTTCTGTTGAACTCTGCTATTTCTCATAAAAAGTCTTGAGTAGTTTGATTTTGAAGCAATTATTATATATTTACACATGTGTATAAAATATATATGTGCAAAATACAAGCATAAATAAATACATAAAAATCCATGTTTGGTCACACACAAATTGCATAAAGGGCATGCCATGGATGGAGTGTCACATTCATCCCAACCTCTAGATTAGGAATGTGGTCATCTAAAATGACTGTCAGAATTCACTGAACAGCCTGTCATGCTGATCACAAATGCCTGAAATTTCTACTGATCATTACAGTGGTGAGGTGACACTGAGAATTTAGGGGGAGAAAAGACCCCAGAGCCATTGTCTGATGCCTGGGGCTCCCAGTTTAGAGTTTCTGAAATTGTAATGATATTTGTCAGTGTTCAAAAATTTAATTCCTCCTTCCAAGCCATTTCCACTCAAAACCTAGTCAGAAGAGAGAGATAAATCAAGATATTATTGCAGCACGCTTATAAATACTCATTTCATAAGATGGCACATTCAGAACACACTCCAAAGGATTGTCCTCATTAAGACGTAAGACATCAGACATCATAATGGAAATATGCCTTTTGCTGTTGAAGTGATTTCCCTGGATTACAACTGAGTGTACGCCAACGAGTTGGAATGGTTCCCATAGCATGGGAGTGAAGTGTTTAAGGCATGCAAAGTTATGCTTTAGCACATGTTCCTGCTTAAATATACTCAAAAGGGAGTCCTTCTGGAGATGGAGAGAATTCCTGATAGTACTGTAGACAGTAAGTAATCATCATTTGTTGAATACCAACAATACCTTTCACTCTTATTCAGGTTATATGAAATTTAGAAACCTAAAACCAAATAAAAAGTAAATTGAATGTAAATAGTTTCTTATGTTTCTACCTGGAAAACCTCCAGAAGAAGTCAGAAGTAGCAACTCAAACTGCTAAAGTCTTTATGAAGGCCAATCAGTTAAGATAAGTAAACTGAAGTACTGGGCATTTTTTCACTACTTCAACTGTAAATTAGCAAAGGAACTGGACAGAAGCCAGTCCTTAAGCCCTTGAGAGTGCACTTCTTGACAGATTTTGAGAAAGGCCTATTTATTGTTTCTTTCTCACTATAGAGGCTGAGAACCAGAGAAAATAGGACCAGACAGGCAGAATCCTCAGGTAATGGGCTTCAATTACATTTGAATCTTTTTACTTTTGCATCTCCCAACGCTGTAGTCAGTAGGCATAGAAGTCTGTTTTAAACAGATACTGGAGAAAATATCTATTTGCATGAGAAATTTGATGAAGCATCATGATTAGCTCAGCTGTAATAAGTGACTGAGATTCCAGGCATATTTCAGCCTCACTGCCAGGGTGATTGCCCTCTATAGGACAGATTTATTCTTCTGGTGCAGTAACAAAAAAAAATCCAGAACAGAAATGAGTAAAGGATTAAGCCACTGTAAAGCCTTAAGGTGTCTTACAGCAATCCACTTCAAAATCCCATTTCCAGCTAAATTAGCTATAAGTTCATAATTAAATAGTCAATCACAGAATTTCATGAAAAATAAATACTCCCCTTAAACCTTTTTTTTTTTCCTTTCTTTTTAACACCCCTAGTCATTTCTCTTTCATTTATGGGTTCTTCTCCATCAGCTGGGAGGTGACAATAATGCACACAGGATTTTAAATATTTTCTCACTGTACAAAGACTTTAGCACCATGTTCACGTGCAAATTCAACTCACCCAACAAGCCTGTGTACCACAAGGGGCTGTTTGTCTTCCATTGCACAACCCAAACCCCTCTCATGCGTATCAATGGGTGCAACACATGAATATTCAAAATGCTGCTTGCAACTCCCTCAGATCTGTATTGCAACATGGCACAGATGACGGGTCTTATACCGTGATGTAATTCAATACTTTCAATTACACTTCATATTTTATAGCTCCTCACCTCTTAGACATCTCACCTGAAGTACAAAGTCTCCTGTGAAGTATCAATGAAATCACAGCAACAAGGCTTTGGAGAAAGGAGAAATAGCAAATTGAAGTCCTGACAGGACTGATTTCTTAAAATGAATTAAGCTAGCTAAATGTGTTGGTCTTGGCCCAAGAAAAACTAAAAGACATGTAAAATAACATTAAAGATAACCAGTGGAGAACCAAGAAGAGGAATATCACTGGAAGAAGTAGAATGGAACTGAGCAGAGGAAAATTTTGATTAAATATCAAATTAAAACAGAACAATGGTGCAGTTTGCCACATGGAATGGCTTTTCCTCCCTGCCCCAAACATCTAGCACCGAGCAGCTCAACAGGCTGTGTCAGGGAACAATTCTGTCATGGTAGGGTATAATACATATACATATGTCTATATAGATATTAGGGGGCATGTATAATTTTATTCTGTGGTGAAATCCTCTAAGCAGGCCATGTTTAAAGGTGAAAACCCTTGGAATAAGCTCAGTGAGTGGAAGATCGGTGTTCTAAGCATCTCTACTTTAAAAAGTTTGGGTAGAGTACACAACCTGTGGAACTAGAATAAAAAGTAGAGGGAGAAGTAGGTACAATAACCCTCTGTCTTCAACAGGTTGCTAATAAAGAACATGGACATAATATTAATGACCTAGCTATGGAAAAATTGTGCAGATCAGTTAACTGGCATTTCTAAAGCATTTTAGGGGCCTCTAGAAAAATAGGATTTGTTATGTAAAGTGCTTGTGTTTGGTGTATTTGTTGTATTACTAAACAAATATAAATTATAATAGGGAGCTTGGCAGCTGTTAGCCACTCCAGGGAGTCCTCCATCCTTGCCATTTGGATACTGAAAACAAGGACTGTAAATGGGAGCAAATGAACACACTTGTAATAGAAGAGGAAAATGCATATGGTAATGAGCCAGCAAAGTCTTAGCAAAGCCAAGGGGAGCAGTGGTGGGGCAGGCCAGTGACTGCCACAGCATGGCTGGAAAATTGGCCTCATACTATGCCAGGAGGAACCTCCAGAGCTGCTGTGGACCCTAGAAACAGGAAAGTTTTGCTGAGTAATTAATAGAGGTACCTCTTATTCTCATGGAGAATTTGGACTGGTAGGGACAGATCTTTGAGTCCCCAGAAATCTTATGGCAGTGAAATGTGCCAAAAGAAGAGATTCTGCAATCTCTTGCTGGAGGCAACTTTTTCTCTGGGATTTTATCCCTCTGTCTAGCAAAGTATTGAGCCGTATGCCGCACCCTTTGTCCATATGGGCTTGGAAACCTGATTCTAAAATAGATATACAGAGTGAAATTGCCTTTTCTGCTGCCCTTTAATGAGGTCAGCCACACAAATGTAAGAAAGCCTAAGGCAAACAAAGCAATCAGACTGCACCTTCCCCACACTTCATTATCACCAGGTTCACTTGATGGGCCCACTCCTCAGCATCAGCTGTCACTCAGCCTCACAGACAGACTGTGGCCCACTACTTCATTGTAACTTGTCTGGGCAGGCTGTCCTTGATGACCACCCTTGCACCAGTGGGGATCCTCCAGTGTCTCTGGAAGCACCACCTTTTCCAGTACATGTTGCAGACCATTCTGATGGTTCACTTTTTGATAAAAAAGTACATTTGCTTAGAAAAGCCCCTAAAGTACGGCTTTAGCAAGCTGTGAGTAAGGACAATTTCCAGCATACAGTCATTTGCTTTCCAGCCCAGGAGACCTTGGGCTGCCAGCACACCACTCACCAGAAGCAGAAGGTCGTCTCCCATGTTTCTGCCCATTTGTTTCCACTCCATTCTACACAAGCGTATCAGCAGTTGGCTTACCCATAGTCATGGAGAGTAACACTGGTGCAGCTGAGGTGGCCCTCGTTCACAACATGATGCAATTAGCTCTTATGCTTCAGTCCTATATAAGAGTAAGGAAATAGAGGAACACTAACAGACACTAGCTATAGTCCTTTGCCTAAACAATAATCTTTCAGGAGCATTAACCCATCTAGAACACAGTTCACCACTGAGGCTGCAGGGGAAGCTCAGAACAAGGGCCCCAGCACTTCCTGAGCTTCAACACCAAACAGTCAATCTGGGGACTGTGGACACATACAATGGAAAATCAGAAGTCTATGTACTACCTGGCTCTCTGCACTCCCTGTGTTACCACAGGACTCGCCCTTCACACATGTGCAGTGTGAAGGAAGTTGATGTCTTCACCACATAGCTGTTTTTCACCAGAAGCTTCTGGGTTTTTAAAAAAAAACAGTAACAACTGAGCTATGTTCTTCCTGCCTGTCCTCCTCCTAACACCTTCCTCTTCTGGAGTACTAGGTTTCTATATTGCCAAGCTGCAAAAGCCCAAAAGTCTAGTAGAAACAAGAACTCCTCACACCTAAGCCTTTGCCTCCTTTCCCTGCTTTGAAGCCTTGTTCTGCAATGCCACATTCCACCACACTGGACCTCAGCTCAGATACGTGCATCCAGACCCTTGCTCTTGTCTCCTTGGAGCTACATCCCTCTCTCTCTCTCCTATTTTTTCGCTTTATCAGCAAAGAACCACTATGTGTTTACTGGCTATCTGCATTATTTCTTTCAGGAGCTGCAGCCTCCCAGCCCCTTCCTCAGCATCACCAGCCACCACTGACATTTCTGCTCCCCCTCAATATGTGTCAGATGCCAAGTCCCCTTAGAGATGCTGAGAAATCAAACACACCCCCTTCACATTGTCCTTTCACTGCTGGAACTGGCCCAGAAATCTTTATTTTCCCTTCAAAAATCTCCCTTGGAAAAAAAATTTGATGAAGAGTTTAAGAGCACCTTAAAAAGAAACATTTCATTTTTTTTAGACCTCCTCCTTTCATGGAGGTTGCAAATGAAAAACTTCAGTTCCCTCTATTGAAAACCTGGGTCATGAAGGGAACAGGCAGTGAGAGAAGGACTATTTATTTGTCTCCAGGGAAAGAAAGTGGAGGAGTGGGGGGCGGGTAGGGAAGGAAGGAGACAAGTGAGCTACGGTAAAAATAAAGATGTTTTGCATTATTTTACATTAGTTTTCTTTTAATAGGCAAACACAGCATTTCAAAGTAAGTTTTCCTTCAGAAGTCTTTCATTAAGAACAGTCATATTTCTGTGACACTACCTGTGAACAGGTTTTTTTGTTCTCCAATTATTTACAGCTAGTTTATTTGTGATATAGTAGTTTGCTATGCTCAATTAAATGAGCTTATGCCTTTGTTCTTTTGGTCTTTATAGCTCTAACATCAACTGATCTAGAAAGAAATTTTCAATGGGAAAGCAAAAGAAGAAAGTTACAGCCTAAAAAGAAGCCAAATAAAATATTTATTATCCACTTAGAAATATGAGAATATCCTTCCTTTCCACACCCCTGCTATAAAGCAGAATTATTCCTTACTACTAGCTGTTGACCATAAAAGGTGCACATTGGGCTCAGCTTCCTGCTTTTCTGAAGTATTAAAATGATAGCATCCTTCTGCTTTACCACATCCACTTGGGTACCAGACCTTTAGCGGAGCACTCATTTTTCTGATTCAGAAACGATTTTCCAGCATAATTACAAGATGTTCTCCATTAGAAAGATATATGTGTATGACCGGTTCCAGATATATTGGCTTTTCATGTGTAAACAAGCACAGCTATACAAATTCCAATAATAAATCGCCTTGTGGCCAGCCACCCTCTGAAGCTTGCTGCATAAAGCATTACTCATAACTACTTTCTAAGAGATAAGGGCATATGTTTTAGACTTTGACCAGCTTGAAAAAAAATGAAGGCACATGGGAAGAGGACTGCTAGGTCAACGTGTGCTAGGCTGCTTCTGTTGTGGTTGAAGTTTGTGTATCTACTTCTTCCCTTTGCAGAGAGGCTCTGGCACCTTCCTGTTGTGAAACATTAATCCCATATTGATCTATCTCTTGTAGGGTTTTATTCTGTGGGGCCATGCTGCAACCCATGTACTGCCCAGAAAGAAATCAGCAACAGCAAGCAAGGCCTCTAGTGTGGTCTATGAAACGTCAGGCACTGTCCTCATATCTGTGTGTGATCAGAACTGCAGTAGAGGAGTTTAACTTAATAAGTATTTCCTTCTCGAAAAGACTGCTCCATCATAAGATGTCTTCGCTTATTTTAATTGATTACAGTTTTGCAGAAGAAAGGGATATCAAAGCTGATGTCATTTTGACCTCATGGCAAAGAGGTCATGAAGCACAGACATCTCATCTATTTAATGCAGTGGAAATATCCCTGTAGGGTGTGAACTGCACCACCAAAAAAAATTATGTGCTTTGGCAACACCTGGCTAACATGGTTAAATTCCTTTTTAACTAAATAGCTGGTTACTGGAAAGAACTACTGAAAACAGGGTCCACCTCAAGGCAGTGAGTACCTCTAGGAGTCTTTAAGCAAGGCAGTAACTCCATTAAATTATGAGTGCTTCTCTCCTTCCTGGGTAACAAATTGCAAATGTCTTCCAGCTGAATCTTCTCTCTCCTTCAGATCTAGGGAAGAAAAGTTGCAGAGCATCTTCCAGCAGTCTGAAGAATAAAAACATTTGTGGAAAAATAATTATAACAAACACCCCTGCCCTAAAACAAGGGATAAGTCAAAAAAGCCAATTCTAGTCAAATTATCTGTTGCTGACCTGAGGTATAAATTGACGGGTAGCAAAAGCTTGGGCCTTTTGTGGAGTTGGTACCAACACACAACTAGCCAGTGAAGAACAGTCATATAATGTACTTCTGGTGAGACACTCAACTGAAGCTGCAGGCTGTCCTGTTCATCATGCCATGCAAACAGTGCTAGAGGCCAGAGTGAATTAACTTGGAGGATGTCCACCAGACAGGTACAACATAGGTTGCTGTGCTGCTCTTGCAAAGACCAGTGTACACACAGCTCCAGGGCTAACCTCAAGCACCTGAGACTGCACCCTATGCCCAGTATGGATACCAACACAACTACACCCTTCCACCAAGTTATTTTATGTATCATTACCAGATAATTGTTGCTTTAAAAATAAAGGCAGAAATTCTCAGGAAGTCCTTTCACATATCATCACATTTGAAGACTTACAGCACCTACAGCAGTTTCTAATAAGTGGAAGTTTGAATTATCATACTGAGACTAAACCTAGCATCCGTAACTTGCACAGAGCATATCAAGCTGGGTTGTTGAACTACAAAAAAATAAGCCTTCACTGGTGCTTTTTGTGATTTATGAAATATTTCTATGTTACTTCACTCCCCAGTGTGAATCCTAAAATGTGGAGGTTTTCAGTGTTTTAAATCCTAACTTCTTAGAATTGCCAAGACACAAAACTTAAGTCTTCCCTCTTTAAAGTCTTCCTTAGCAAAGCAGAAAGCTACAAAGCCACCATTGTCTGTCTTAACCATTCTCTTGAATGATTTTTTTATTATTAACTGTCTTCAGATTATTTATAAAGCCATTTTATTTACCAAGTCCATGTCCCTCCAGCAAAGAAATGTTAAGATAGAGCCAGGATGAAAGCAGAGGAACAGAAACCCTTGTTCTAGTGGCATCACAGTACCTGGGGTTGAAATAGCTCTGAAGGAAGGAGAATTCTCCCTGTAAAATACTGACAGAGGCATGAAGGAAGCAAGGTGTCTTTCTTCAGTGCCATAAAAGCTCTGGGAGAAGTTCAGGACAACAATGGCAATGTCAGACATCCCTCTTTTGGATCCTCACTTCTCTTTCTTCCCCTGCCCCACCAGCCCCTGTAGCACCAGAGAGGGAAGGACAAGACAAAGCCAGGGAACATAAAATATCTGTAGCCAGATTCTACATCTTAGTGTATTTATTGACATGGTCTAGGACTAGGGAGGTGGGGGAACTGAAAAAAAAGGGGAAAAACCACACACAAATAACTTTATAATGGCATTAGACACTGAATGGGAAAGAAAAGTTAGCAACTTCATCTGTTGCCTCCACACCTTTTTTGAATAGCAAGCTGGTGGAGTATCCTTTGAAAGGAGATAAGCATGGATTTTTCTATTAGGAATTACTGGGAACAAGCTGCTAATGCTGTTAAGGACCGGTTGGATGGGACTTTGAGCAACCTAGTGGGACCTAGCACCCCTAGTGGGAGGTGTCCCTGCCTGTTGCAGGGGGGTTGGAACTAGATGATCTTTAAGATTCTTTCAAACCCAAACCATTCTATGATTCTATGATTCTTTTTCTAGGCCCATTATCCAAAATTTGCTGTCACTTGTTCCCTGTCCGTCGCCGGGGGGGGGGGGGG
>JAVSBS010004586.1:19970-104253 GCA_033124195.1 Coracias cyanogaster
TCTTTTTTTTTTTTCTAGGCCCATTTTCAAAATTTTGGTGTCACTTTTTCCCTGTCGGTGGTGGTCCCCCCCCCCCCCCACTTTAGGCAATTGTTGAAAGTTTTATTGAAAAAAAATAAATTAAATCATCACTTCAAAGGCTTTTTCTTCACTTTTTTTTTCTTTTTTTGTTAAGAGAATACAAAGGTACCACTGTCACAATGGCTCTCCCCATGATAATTATCAGAATATACCTCAGACACCGGAATCTGGAAAACAGAAGAAAGGCTGGAAGTGTGATCATTGTGCCTTAAAAAAAAAAAAATCTTATATAGTAAATATCTCAATTGGCTTGCTTAGATTTCATAGTATTTCCAGCCTTATTAATTTCCCAGGCTTGAAAACATTTATCCCGGCAGACTGTAGAGCTTTCCTCTTCTGTCTTTATTACATATAGTTGTGTTGTCTTCATTTCTCTTTTGCAGGGGGTTGTTTTCATAGGCAACTACTGTTTGTTTTGAAAGATTCATGATCTTTCATGTGTCAGTGCATAAACCATCTCATCACTGAAGTGGAGGAGATTTTACCCAAAACAAATGTCCTCCAAGTGTCTAACACAGCATGACTGTAAAGCAACTCTGTTAGAAATATTGTTTTACATTGGGACTTTCATCTTTTTCTTTGAAAATAAAAAGAGTATCTCTACCTTAACTTGTAGGCATGGAGAGATGTGGATTTGCAACTAAATATAATACTTATGGTAAACTCGGGGTATCTCTCCCCAGCCCTCAAGAAAAATTCCTTATTCTGTTCAGATTCTCACTCAGATCAGAAAATGATTACCGAATGTTCTTATTTATTGGGTTATTCACAATTTAGTCATTATGTTTGTTTAGGCACTTTGAAATGGAAGTTTGTACAGAATTTAGCATGCAGAAAGCCACATGAGCACACATACACACCCTGTGCTCCAGGGACATGCCAAAAGATTTACAGTAGATGCCTTCACACCAGCAGAGCCTTGGGAAATGTCCGAGCCTCAGTCGCCTCTCACCGCAGATTAAAATAAACACTGGTTTGTGTGCTAAAGGTATAGACTTTAAGATGATGACTTTAAGAGCCATTTCAGAGGTAGAGGGAGTTGCAGGCGTTTTTATCCCAGATCTCCAAATTAGCAGTGCTGCTCTGTGTAGGCAAGTGTTATGGAGTCGTGGGCTGAGCCTGGCATCTTCCCTACAAGCAGGCCCAACAATGTTAATCACACACCTCCATGAACACACATTCCTGGTTAGAAAGGAGCCTGCTTACATGAGGAAGACAATGACGACTGTTCAGGGAGGTGGCTGGCTGGGGAATGGTGGCAGGAGGGCTGCTCCCCACGGCTGCCTCCACCTGTCTCCCACAAACAGGACCATTAATTGCTTCCTGAGTCAGGAAGCCTCAGCCAAAACTGAGCAGGGATTTGGGCAGCACAGTGACCAAGGGACATACTAACCATGCTGACACCTCTCCAGCCACTCCTGCTCCTGCACCTCTCCTCTTTCCCCATCACCACCCACAGTCATGCCCACAGTGACCCTCCCCTGGCAGCAGCATCTCCCCAGGGCCACCTTCCCCCCCAACAGGAGAGGCATGCGGCCCCAACTGTGAAACTGTGATGACATGCTTTCCTGCAGAGACCACTGCCAGCTGCACCCATGGCAGCTCCCCATCACCACTGCCCGGCAGGACATGAGGATCCCCTCATCCAGGAACACTGGCTTTCCTTGCTATGAAATCAGGCTAGTTTGCATCTTCTTTAAAAAAAAAAAAAAAAATACAATCCTCTAGAATGCAGCAAGCCAAAGTAACCATTAAAACACATCCCACTGAAAGGCAAATATGAAATTAAACTCATAGCAATTGGATTACTAGAGCTGTCAAATCACAGAGAGAATAATTTCAGAGAGGAGCATACTTCCAGCTAGTAGTTAATTTTCCAGTACACTAAGTCAAGCTATTTGCTGATGGATTTTGCCATGTTTGATTATCAACCAGTTAATAACCAACCCCCTTCCTTGGGAAGTACTGGTTGTCCACAGTCATTTCTCCAAAGATAATGTGAGCAGGATTTCCATAAACAGTTTGCTTCAGCTCCCCAATAGACAATTAATTCTTAAACTTCTAATACTGGATTTGCTTCTGCACTCAGATAAGAGGAAATCTGAGATATTGGAAAATAATACGGAAATATCCCTGTTCATGCTCAAATACCCTTTGCTACATGCAAATATGGCTAACTATGCGAAGAGGCTGCTGCTGAAAAGTCAGCACAAATGTCTGCAGTTAATCAAAAATAGCTTATGAGCAAAATTGAAGTGAACATTTCATGCTGCTACTAGGATTGCAAAGGAGTGTTTCTTGATTGGACTGGCTCTGGGCCAGCAACAAATGGATTTTCTAGAGCCACCAAGTTTATAATAGATTTTGTTCCAGAGGAAAGTTGTGAGCAGGAGGTGGGATCACCTCCAACACACATGTCCGTAGCTCTCCCTGTCTGTAGCAGGTCAGCACCCAGGTGACCACACTCATCCCATTCCTGCTTCCATTTGCATCCCATGGATGGAGTCTGTCACTCTGACAGGCACTCATCGACAATCCTGCTTGGCCTGGGAGCTGCTCTGGAAGGCATCCAGGCAACATCCCCTGAATGGCAGACTGCATATTTCGAAAAGGATTTTCCAAAATACTCTAATTTGGTTTAACTCCCACTGAATTCACAGTTAAGTCAATGGTGGGCATCTTGAAAAAACCCACCCACAGGACCCAGAAAGCACAGATTTTGGACAGTGTCAGTACTTCCTCTGGGCAGAGGATGAAAAGCATTGCCTGCCCCAGCACACACTCCTCCCCTTCTCACACATGGTCGCCTCTGAGAGACCTTCTCTTCTGCCATCAATACTATGTGGTCACTTACTCATGCAAAGCTGCCTGTGTATTACCACTGTTATGTGCTCACAGCATTTCATCATGGTTTCATAGGAATAAACTCACAAGGAGCAAGTCAATGATAAGTCAGAAAACAGAATTTTCCAGTATGCTCAGTAAGATTGTTTGCTGATGGATTTTGACATGCTTGGTTACCAATCCATTAAAGTTTCTTTGGAAGTACTAGTTGCCTGCCATCATTTCCTCAAATAACACTGTTATGTAGGTTCCAGCTACATATGGTAGGGGTAGGGTAGGTATGGTAGGGGCCCAGCAAAGGCTTGGGTCTGAGACCACCTGTCTCAGGCTCTGCACCAGCAGAAACAATACAAAATTAGGACCTTAGTAGATAGCATAAGCTTACATTAAAGCAGACTGTGCTCAGGATGCTGGTCACTAAACCTCTAAGGGACCACAACTTGAAGGTTCCCAAGCACCCACCTTGCTTCTGCTGGGTTCAGGTTTGGGTGAGTTTTTTGCCTGTATTTCTGTGTCCTCCTGCAGTCACCATCTCCTTTGAAGGTAAAATATGAAAACTGTGACACTGCTGAGAAAATATTAATGTTCCCTATGCACTTTCCAGATTCATCCTTCAGTCCCAGCTGAGTGTCTTGCTCCTCCAGGGTACCTGTGCCCCCTTAAGTCTTCTCCTCCAGGTAACTTGTTCCCCTGCAGTGTAAGTCTGCTTCCCTCACTGTCCTGCCATGGCTCAGGTCTGTCATGGGGTCTTCGCTGCTCCTCACAGGTTGTATCCTCACAGAGATCACCTCCCCTTACCCACAGTGCCCTAGACTCCAGGCTGGTTTCACGCTCCTTAGAATCCCACAGAGGTAGCAATGACCTTGGCAAAGAGGTACAGAATATGGCAGTCTCCTCACCCCACTGGGGGTACTGGCAGCCCCACTGCAGATAACAAAGAAATGGTAGCCAGGTTGAGCTACAAAAAAAAGGCAAATCATGATTAATAACAAAGTCATAATGAAACCATGCCAGTTGGCAACAGCGTCGTCTGTCAGCAAGCTGGATTTGCGTGGAGGGAACCTGCTGTCGTCTGTGTCTTGAAAAACTCACAGTCCTGTAGGAATTGTGTATAGTGAGAATGCCAATATACCTCCTCCTTCCTCCACCCTTGTCCTTGCCAACACAAGTCTTACCTTTGGACAGTGTCACCTACAGACAATTCACAGCATCTGACACAGTGCTGGCCACCACTTTAGCCAAGGTAGTGTAGTGACTGGACTAGTGGTCTGCAGAAGAAAAAATACTGGTTTTTTAGAGCTCACATTGAAGAATTTAGTAATATCACTGACTCTTACTCTGAGTTTGGCACAGATGAGTTCACAGAAGACACACACACCTTGGCAAATGGATTTCACATATAAGATGTGCAACAAGGGAATTAAATGTGAAACATGCATAGTGATTCACAGCTACAGATATCATATTTTTTAAAGAAAAAATCAGCTTTAAAGACATTACCATCCCTTGGAATCACATACAACCACAGTCTGCAGGACTTTAAGCTCCTCAAATATCACCTGTGAACACTATCCTGTGACCTCATCTTTGAGATGCTCAATATATTAACTCAGATTAATAGCAAGCAGGTAACTTGACAGTAGTTTCAGATTGTCATTCATCTGACAAAACTAGAAGAGCGTTGCAAGAGCAAGCCACTTGGATGTAAAGCCTTGACCTGCTTGCTAAGGATACCAGACCATTCCAGATGGCAGCCAGCTCAGCTAAATACTTTTGCCTGGATTACACTACAATGTTTTTAAGAAACTGTTTCAGAGAAGAGAAAAATATGCAATGACACACAGAGAGAGACCTGAAGAAGCTAGTCCTTCCTAGGATCCCTTCACAATATGATCACGATTAACATGATCAAGTCATACACGTATATCTTTATCAATACTTCAACATCCATGTTTGTGTATGCTCAGTTCTCATTGTTAAGATTAAACGACACTTTGATTCTTGAATCTCTCTGATCATAGTTGGTACCAAACCTAATAGACTAGTCTGCATAGATGACAGAAGTTTGTAAAGGCTGTATTTTTTTGCAATAAATTCCAAGACTTTCATATTTCTCCCATTCCAAAATAAAGGGAGGAACTATTTCAAAAACTGTATTTAAAAAGAGAATGAAAATACAATTTTGCACCAACTGGAAGGACATTGTGGCTTTGGAATATGAATCAATTTCATGAATTTCAGATTGCTTTTTCTACTCACACACTCGAGACTCCTTTTCCCACCTCTGCTCAAGAGAACAAGCAGGGACACAACTTCTAACATTTTTTTTATTTTTAAAGAAACTTTCTGTATAGCAGATGACATAAAATGTGTTAGCTGCCTACTTTTGCAGAGATGCACAGTGAACTTCAGTAACATGCTATGAGCTGAATTGTCTGCCAAAAGCAAGCAAACTTTTCTAGACAATCTGTTATTTGACACACTGCAACCAGTAAAGCCTGTTGTACCATCTGCTCTGTATAAAGTGCATGGTACATGTTTTACATGGTTTCTAAACTTAGCAGTGAGCCAGAGTCAACATTTCTACAGTGGGGATCCCCTACAAGAAATTCCACCAACAGCTCTTGCCCTTTTGGCTTCATGTTCAAGATCCTAGAAAATCCCTTTCCCTATAGACTTCATTGCCCTTCCAGACAGAGTCTACAGCGTCAGGAAAACAAAAAGTCTTTCCAAAGCATATCTTGCTGGTGATCTCAAAAATAACTTCAAAGACCAAGCAAGCACTGAGATCAGACCTGTGGTTCTTCAAGTTACTTAATACTACCAGGATGCAACCTTTACAGGTATTTGCATCTAGAAATTACCTGCTTAAATTTCTCTTACCTAAGGTACACTAATTTGGAAGAATCTTGGTGTGAGAGCTATATTTCCCTCGTCTGTGCTGTAATTGTCCCAAAACCAAGCTCTGCCTTAGATGTCCAACTTTCTGTCACTGTCTGCTATTGATGAAAGCCATTATCATGACCATAGTTCTTATACAGAAGTATGTGCACAAAATCTGCAGAGTGCACACAGAGCGAACCTGAGCTGTCACCACTGTGAGGTATGTGCTACACATCCCTAATTCTACTTGCACACTGCAAGTAGATACACCCAGGAGAAGTTACACTGCTACACATGACAGCAGAAGGTACATTCCAATCAGTGCCAACTGGGAGACCAGTATCCAGAAATCTCACACACAACCCCAAAAAAATCCTGGCGTACAACTGCATCAGAGGAGCCTGATCTGCTGGGGTTCTCAAACATTCAGAGATTTTCAAACCTCCCTATTCAACATTTTCCTCCTAAAGAGGGAACACATCCAAGGAAAACCACACACACATACATCCTAGCTGCCTTGCATCTAAAGGTAAAACGGGGATGGAAAATCGGCTCATTACTGTGATCCGGATGTACTTCTACATCGCTAACATACTGCATCAGTCAAAACACTAGCTTCTATCTTTGATTTTTTTTATATATATTGGAGGAAGGACAAAGGAATTTTCATTGCATACCAAGAATAAACATTTAAAATTCTTATACACAGCAGCCAGCTGGTGTTTCCAGGTTTTTTTCACAGTTTTTTTGCATTGCAAATACGACTTCTTTAGAAGATATCTTCCCAGTTACAGCCTGGCAGCTCTGAACATGGAGAGGGGAAGGAGCAGGCGCTGTGGAAAGGCAGCTGTTTGACCACCTGGACTAGCAGCAAGAGGGAGGAAAGCTGGGGGGGAAGGAGTTTGAATGCCAATGTACTGAAATATGCAGGGGGAAGAACACATAGGAAAGTCAGATGCTAGGAGGAGGCTGTAAATTGAAGCTGATGCATTTTTTGCATAATTTTAGTCAGTGTGTCTGTGGAATAACCTGTGATTCCACTAAGACTTCTTTATATTGTTATGGCAGTATCATAACCTAATGTGGTCCAAGCTATGTAAACTCTTTTCTGTTTCATAACAGAATTGCATTCTTCAGATGCATTTACAGTCATATCGTATGCCTGCAATAGTATTTCTAGTGAAAACATCCACAAAAAGAACTACTTTGAAACTTGTGGCTTATTTACTCTATGAATTTTTCCTGGCTTTTGGTCCCTAAAAGTCTGACAAGCATTGTGCTTACAAACTTCAAAATATTTATTATGTTTGCTAGCCTGGGGCTGGCAACTGGATTATGTGACAGGTGGTCCTGAAAGACATGCAAGGCCAGGGACCAACCTGCCCCCATCACTAACCTGGACATTTCACTGAAAATACGCTCCGCAGTTTAGGATCCTGAGACACAGACTGTCTTGGTATGAAAGTGATGATTGAATGTGATGGTTGACATTTTTCATTAAAATAAAATGCTTCCCCAGTGGGAAAATTGGGCTTCAAATGGAAAAAAAGGGGAGGAGAGGGAGTTGAGAGGGGAAAAGATTTTAAAAACATGGAAAAATAACATATTTGCATGACTTCATAAGCATTTCAGTCCACATATTTCAACTTTCCACTTAGCATCATGGGCACAACTCCGCAGTTGAGCTCCATTTCCCAAAAGAAATAAAACCACCCAAATGCTGTGGAGCATGTGCTCCCTGCAGCACGAGGAAGAGGCCAGCGCAGACTGCAGCTCTCTACAGGAGATAAATCCTGATGGGCACTTAAAGTAACAGGTAAAAGGGACTACATGAAGTACCTGAATTGCAATGCCCCAGCATTTCATGACAGCAAGATTTTAGGACCTAAATTCAGATAGATTCCATCCAAGCAGCCAGCCACTGTTCTATAGATAAAATTAATCAATTTTTGACCAAGATCTTCACTTGTCCTCTAACATTTGTCTGTTATTTCACATTATTTTATTGGCTTCTTGCTGAGGTGTGTGAAATATGTTAAGTACAGCTTGAGAAATGGATAAAATCTTTAAAAACCTCATTTCAGCCAGCGGCCAGAGCAGAATGGCTTGGGGGACTCCAGGTGTAATGGAATCACATGGGGGAAAAGGCTTAGAAATCTGAAGGTGTTAAGGGGAAAAGTCAATGGCAAAGGTGCCCTGATGCACTTTACTCAGATCAAAACCCCAAGAAATAGAAGTGGTTTGTCATGGTTTTTCTCATTTTAATATTCCAGACAGTACTACTGGCTGATGGAGAGGATGCGGGGGGCCAGGGATGTTCCAGTCTACAGTACTGCCCTCTTGTTTTTGTTATCTCTAGTTTCGAAACTAATCTCTCCATATATGTCTCTTTATGTCCCGCTCACCTTGCCACATTCTAGAAAATTTCAAGTAGCACAGCAAACACATCCATCCCCACAGCATGCAGAAGGGCTCATATACACTGTTTTGTTTGCTCCAAAGCAACACTTTAATTTATCCTTTATTACAATATTAGTTGACTGAATAAGAAAATCACTTGTGTAAAAAACTGGCAATGTCTTTTATTCTTTGGGGAAATTTTAGCAGCCTGTAAAAGAAAGAACACCAAGATCCCTTCACACAGACACAAATACACACATGCCCTTTGAGCTTATGACAAAGAAGAACTTGAATTAGCTTGCTTTCATATTTTGAAAGCCTACTTGCCAAAAAAGCAATTGTGGCGATGTCTCCCTGCAAGAAGCAACACAATACAAACCATAGGAAAAGAAGGGGAGAAAAAAAAGGTTAAAAAGAAGAAAAAAAGGATAGGAACTAAGAATGGGGTCCATCTCAGAGTACAGGTGCTTCTCCCTGTCAAGTGCATTTGGGAGCTGCCAACATTTTCCATCTGGAGTTTAACAGCCCAGTTCCCAGAGAGGCACACGAGCAAGGTCCTGGCTAGAGGGCTGTAGCCACACATAGGCATGAAAAAAATGGCAATGTAAACCAACAGGAGGTAGCTCCTGAGGAGGAGAAGGGGTTTTGACAGCAGGGACAGATTCCTAGTTTGCCTTCCCAGGCTTTACAGCCAGTAGCTGTCTCAGTCCCTTGATCCCATTAACAAAAACTCTTGTGCATCTGCTGCTTCCCTTAAAGTCACAGGGGTAACTCTGCCTCTTCCACCTGCACTTCCCTCCACAAACCCTTGCCCCTCCACCTCTGGAAGGACATCTTTATAGTCACGCGACCATGTATTTTGGAAAGACGGGACAACAAAAAGATGACAGCAGGCAGGAGTTAGAAGCACTTTAGATGTGTTCTACACATCTTGTTACGAAGATACAGTGCTACTTATCTCTGAGACAAGGATAACAACAGAAGCTCCTGCAGGGCTCTTCTCTGGCTCAGAAATTCTTGGGCCTTTTACTGGTTATTTAAAAGATAGACTGCATGTTGTCCCTTAGAAACAGTATGACACAGACAGTCAATGACTATGTTGGAAAACTAAACAGTCATCACAGTTAAACTTGCATACATAGCTACATAGCATGATAAAAAAACCCCAACACCTTAATAGTCCACCACACTTTTCCATCACAAATGCCTTACTATTTAGGATTTAAACATTAAAATTGTAAACTTAGTTATATGTCAACAAACATGTACACAGAGAGAGAGATTAGTTTATTTGGAATATCATCGTTAATTTGCCAGATTAAACAGCAATTGGCTTTGTTTTTCATTAACTGGTATTTGTAAGAGAAAAGAGAAAAAGGTTATCTTGATGTAAGGCAAAAGTAACATCTGAGAACAATAATATATTTCTTTTTTCCCCAGTTTCATACTGTCAAAATATTATTTTCAGTTCTGTCACTATCTATTATAAAACCATGCCAAGACCGTGACTATGTCTCAAATGCAAACAGTGCACTTGTATATTCTACACCAATTTATGGAATCGGTGCCTTTATGATGGACTAGTAAAATTCTGTAGCGTCTTTCAGGAATCAAACACAGCCTCTTTATCAAAGTGTTTGGAGACAAAGCATGTTATAAATTGGCTCACAGCAAAAAAATCAGATTAAAACATTTATTTTTGGTCTCACTATATTTATTTTTGATTCAAGCATATTAGCTGTCATTTTTTCCCCTGTATGTTTTTGAAAGAATGACTTGTTCAGAACACGTTTAGGTAAGCTGGGGCTGGGAGGGAAATACAATCCTTTCATTTATTAAATACCAAGAACTAGACTTCCCCTGCCACAAGTCTGCAGAAGTACAAGCATCAGGTTTACTTACGATGGAGAAGTGGACCACAAAACCCAGAACACAGAAAAAAAATCCAAGTGTTTCCTTGAGCAGTAATAACCATCTAACCAGGGCAGCACCAGATAATCCTCCCACCATTTACTTTTTCATAGCCTCTAGGTTATGCATAAAGTCATGCACGAGAAATAACTTCCAGTCACCAGCACCAGGGAAGAGATTAAGGTTGGCTTCCTTAGTGGAAAAGGCCAAAATGCCACCATATCACCATCCTGCCCCCTTGCCCCTGCTCTCCATAAGTCACATCCTGGTTTTATCTGCTCAGTAACAATTTATTCCACAATTCACTTTCCATGTTAAAGCAATGGTGGTAGGGATCTGTGAAGCAAGAACAAACCTCTCAGGTCTCCTAGATGATTGTTTGAAACCCATTATGGAATAAAGCAAGATATTTATGAAGACTTGCACATGAAGAAAAACAAGTATTCTTTACTTAAATTGTTCAAAACAGCACACACCACTAATATTTGCTAGATCTTCTTGTAGCTCATTGGCACCACACATGGGAATTTTCTCTGTAAACCATAACAAGGTAATCATTGGTGCAAAAAGATTCAGGCTCAGGGCAGTCTGCAGAATTCTCTCCTCCAGCAGCTGTGTAGTATTACCATTTTCAAAGGCAGGACTCAAAGACCTATCAGGATTTCTATCTAAGGATCTTAGGATGTGTGATCCAGAGGTAGACACAACAAATTCTCATCTGTAAATGCCAGCACTCACACTAGGCGAGCTTTGGTTTCCTGTTAACACACAGATGGAGGATCAGATCAGAGATCAAATGTCAGAGTCAATGACGACAAGGAGTTTAATCAGTTTAGATGGAAGCCAAAATGATATCAAAATAACTTCTTTATTATTAGATCTCAAGCTCTGTGCAAAACAAACATGACAATTTTAAGGTCAAGGGAGTAGATCAAGGTTTTGAAGGAGTTCTGATTTAAAACCCCTGAGAAAGACTGAGGGTGACAGCTACCATAAATTGTGGTTACCCTTGCTGCATCCAGAGGGTGCTGCTGGGATGCTTGGGGACAGTCAGTGACAAATTCAGCTAAGAGAGTCTCAGAGGAGTTTGAGAGTCCCCATAGCATGAGTATACCGTCAGAAGTAGCAGATGCTGAGAGTTTCACTACTCCTGCCCATGATGGCCTCTACTTATACCAGCTGCAGTGGAAGCCAGCATCCACCCACCTCTTACCAGACAGAAAGCACGGTTGTGTTTGTCATGCCTACAACATGCTTGACACAGGAATCAGCAGTCCTGCTAGTTGGATGTTACATTTGGGTTGCAATAGGCTGGAGCTGGCCACAGTTTGGCATTAGCTTAGTAAGGAAATAAGGGCAATTTTCCACAGCTGTGCAGAAGACCCCTCTGTTACTGCACAGTCTCATGCCAGCGTGTTCTTCTGGGTCCCTTTTCCACATTTGAGCAGGCAAATGGTGAAATTTGCATCAAACACTTGATAAGTTCAGATTTTATTTCAGCTACCTATTCACTTGTTGCCCAATCCATGTCCTCTTGTGTGACAACTATTGGCAACCTGTATAAAGAAGGTTTTGAACATGAGCTTCAGGCAAGCCTGCAATCTTCCCAGAGATGCTGTGGAAGGTCTTTCACCTCTCCAGTTTCCAAAGTGAAGCAGAAGCAGGGAAGTGGGAAGGTTGCAGTAACAGCTTCCAAATTCTCCAGAAGCAAAGAATCCACAGTCGGGAATAAACACACATTGCACTTCTTTGCAGCATTGGAGAGGCTCAGAGAGAACAAGAGACAGGGCTGGAGCAAGAGCTACAGCCACAGAATTAGATAGTAGATAGTACACTGGCCCTGGCCACAGACATACTTACAGTTATTCAGGCAGTAGATGCAAAAACTTGCATGAATACGTACTTGCATATGCATTGTTAATACAGCAAGCGTCAAACACAAGTGCATTCACATAAACAGTGGCAAACAGAGCTGAGCATCCCAATAATCAGAGCATGACATGCTAGGGAATAAAAGAAGAAGAAGAAAAAAAAAAAAGCTCAAGGTCTTGGTCTTGTTCTTCATGTTTCTTTGTTCTTGTATTTGGAATACAAGCAATACAGAATCCGCATTATAGACTTCATATCTCCGTTCACAATATCTGTGAGTACACAAGAAACAACAAAGCCAGATGGGAACTATTAGCAATCCCTGGAAAAGAAAGAGACTGCAACTGCCAAAGACAATCTTCCACCATTCCTCAATTATAACGTGAACTTACAGGCAATCTAATTGTAACAAGAAGCAGCACAGGAACGGCAGAGCTAGTAAATTATTTATTTATTAAATGAACTTCAGGAAGAGGGACCTTCACTGCACTATATTGCTGGAAGACAGGATAAATAACGCATAGTAAGAAATAATTCTTCACCAGCAGGGAACAGAGTGGATAATTTAATAGGTCTATTATAGCTTTAGGTTTTTATGATTCTTCTATGGCAGGAATTACGTTGGGAATTACTTGACACTATTTTTTTGGTAATGTTCACATCATGTTTTGCTGCTGTTAGCTGTTTTCTTTCTTTCATTTGATTTTTAACTTCCATGTTCTTGGCTAAACAAACTACTCTTGTATTTAGTAATTGTAATGGAAGAGGCTGACTGATTTAGAGGGTTTACTGTTCTTACAGTGCTGTAAATCACCAGGGGAAAGACTAACAATAAAACACTAGTAAATGAGATCCTTGAACAGTCTAAATAGTGTAACTGTAATAACTATCCCTAAATCATATTAAATTCAATCACTAACTGAGGATTTTCTCAGTGAAGCTAAAGGACCTGAGGATGTTGGCACCAATATTTCTTATACTGATCAACTCTGTGTTTGAGGCAGTGCAGAACAGCCAGAGGGAAGGAATGAGCACATGGGTTTAACTCCTTTCATACAAAAGGTGGATCTCAGCAGAGACCTGAGGTCACACAGATTTCTCTTTTCACAGTTAACATACATAGCTTTCCAAATGTCTAGCTCTGTGCAATATGGCAAAAAGCCCACAATTCGTGCATACCCATCATGAAAAATGCAAACATCACCAAAGCTTTAGTAGAAAAACAAAAGAAAAAAAACAGTCCTAAATTGTATCCTTTCCTCTCCATGATGTTACATGATAAACACATGCACCCACTTGCTTGTGAATAACAATGGAAGAAATAAATATTTCTATTTTTAACAAAGATTTTATTTCCTTATTCAACAACAAGCTTTTGACAGGGTGAGGTTATAGGCCCTGCACTTTGCAAGGAGTCAAGCTAAGCACTCACAGCCATATCTCTCACTTCACCAGGAGCTAGTAAAAAATTTTTCTGTGGAGCATCTTTTTAGTTGGAAAATTGGACTGATCCAAAGGAAACTTCCCTTTTTTATGTGGTGAGGCAAGAAAGAGGAACATGAATGTATATTAACTCAGTGATGAAAGCATCCACTTGGATGCTGGAGATAACATTCAGCTCCCAGGTCTAAACTAGGCAGAACAGCTACTTAAACCTACGTATTTCACATTCAGGAGACTGACCCACTAGCTCTTCTAGGTTTGAATAGAGCAGTCGGTGTTTCTGATTTTCAGGACATATTCTGCAAAGTGTCTTCCCACATGAAACAAGCTTGTTTTTAATGCACTAAAACTTTTTAGGAGATAGGAAAACAGCTTTCCCTCCAGCTCAGCTGCTATCATTTCCCTAGAGCTGCAGCTGTTTTAAATCTTTAACAAACATTGACTTAGTTTAAGTTTAGTGTAAAGTTACAAAACTTACAACAATCCAACATTTTTAGTATAGAAATAAGGACTGTTCAAAACAATTCTCCACGTTATTACTATTCATTCTGACTGAGGAGCTATGGAGGCAACCATAAAATGAAATGTGTCAGTGTCACATTGCAGAACCTACTTCTTTCAATTACCCTAACTTTTGCTAAGCCAGGATATTAGCAATTCTATTCTAGACAAGTTTCGTATCATGACTCACCTTCAGAGTTCACAGAAAAACTCAGTAGACCTCCATCTGCCAGCAAGTCCAATGCAAGGTTAACATTGTGAAGCTGTTGATGAGAGATCGATCAATAGAATAGAAAATATTTTCTACCCAGTTGTGCAGTAGCCAGAAGGTTCAAAAAAGTATTTCTTGAGTAGCTGAAGATACTGATTCATAAATATGTACTCATATTCATCTCCTCAGTTTTGATGGTGTGCTTTTCAGAATTTCTATCAATTATGATATAAAATTGGATGTAAAATCCATCTCCAACAAAACTCATCCCATGAGGTGGGCAAAAGTATCCATTTATTTTAAAATAGACCTTGAATGTGAAAGCCTTGTGTAAATGGATGTTTCCACGGGGAAAACAGGCTAGATTCATAACTAGATCTAATAGATGCATGGAATTTATTTCCTTTTTTTTAAGAATGCCCATATGCTTACTACAGTTGGAAGAAACGTAAAATATGTAAAGAAAAAGTTCTCTGTGTTTCATTCAGAGTTAAAAAGATTGGAAATCTTCTGATCAGCTATATTTGTGAGCTAGAAGTTTACACTTTAACATATAAAGTTGTCTATACACAGTAACAGTAGTGATGATATCCTCAATATTACTCATGAGAAATTAAGCACATGTCTATGAATGAAGGCTGGGGTTTTTTTTTCCAATTTTTCCTCACTGTTTTTTCTCTTCCTTCTTCATGCAGAAGCAGCATCACAGACTGATTTTTTAAAGTAATATAACATCCCATTACTAGCTTCTAGCAGCTTAAGGGCAGTAAGTTTACTTGGCTGGTAATTAGCAAGCTCGCTTACTGTAATAAAGCAACAAGACCTGAACAAATTTCACATTGTCTCTTTGGACATTCCTTCAGCTACCTAGCAATTTATCCTTTGGGAGGCACATCATAACTGCTGCCTCGCTGTTCCCTGTTATCTTCTGACAATGAGTACCGGGGCCCTCCATGCATAAGCCAAGCATGTGTGCTCTGAAGTGAAGCAATAGATTTATGTTTTACCTGGTTCTGTGGTTTACAAGTAACTGTGACTGACAGTTTGGATTCAGGCTTGTTTTCTTCCTCTGATAGTCAGCAGCCAGGAGAGCTTAAGCTCATACAATTCTACAATATTTTCTGATCAGAATGAATAAATCAAATGTTTTCTTTGTGAACCAGCATAGGCAAAAGGGGCACATTTCCTTCTGTGTAATGTGTAGATTTGCAAGGAACAATAACATGCAGATTTCAAAATAAATCTTCAAATGGAAATACTGATAATTACCAAGAAAAGGAAAACTAGAAAACTAAGTTGATTCATGCAGCTGTGCTTCCAGACTGGAAAGAGCCAGACAATTCTCTAGGAATTACAACCACAGAAGTCAGAATATTTGGGATTTTTCAGCTCTGGGCCCATTTTGGCAAAAGTACCACATTCATGCAGTTTTGGTAAGCACAGGGGCCCTCCTTCATCATCTTCGTCATCTCCTGACTGCACAAAGTTCAGCCCTAATTTCAGCCTGACCTATTTTGTGATTATATTCTTTGTCTCAGAATACACAGCTTTCTATACACGAGTGCCCAGAGCTGGACTTTCTTTACAGTTACTTGTACACCTCATTTTTTTGTAATAAACACCCAAAATTCCTGCAACAAACATACCCATGTGCAGTGTTGTCTTCTTGCTCTTGTAGGTGGGTCACCTCCCAAATTTCTGCTCTTGCTTTCCTCACTCCTTCTGTGCCTCTAACATGGGCTCCTGTCCTCCCTATTTCTTGTTCTTATTTCCTCCTCAGTATCACTGCTTCCATCCCAATCTCCTAGCCTTGCGATTCATTAAACGTACAGATCAGCTTTGAACCACAAGCTTTCAGCTTGAATGAAAGTCAATGCACCGCACTGATCATAACAGTGCGCATGGTTGTCACCATTTTTATAACGCAAATGCAATGTTTTGAAATCTTAGTAAAGGTTACATTTTCCTACTTTTACTGTACCAATTAACGTCTGAAATGACAGGGAGTTAAAAAGCACAGGGAATTGAAAGACATATTTTATGTACAAATAAGCGCTGAACTATGGTCACTCAATATTTTTAGTTATATTGTCATCTTGCTTTTCATCTTGCAATGAACATGAGAGGAGAAACAAATGCTAAATAACACTTCACAACTTCACTTGTTCAACGAGTCCAGTACTCGGAAGTAACTTTGCTAAAATGAAATTACTAGGATGTAGAGAATTGTACTGAACCAGTAGCCAACCCCATCATATTCTTCTGTGAGACCAGAGATCAGCATGTGCAGCGTAAGAACTAGAAAGTCTGAGCTCTGATATATACCTTAGAGGTATCTCATTTCTTAAAAGAGAAATGTAAGGTTTGAATAGAAAAAGGTTATCTATGAAATTTTAAATTAAAAAAAAAAAAGTAATTTATTTCCTCTAATAAAGTTAATGGAAATGTTAAAAATTTATTTCCAAGTCAATGGAACAGAGCAAATAATTTTGAAAACTGAGTGGAGAAGAAAGGGAAGAAAAATAACTGCAAGGAAATGCTTTGATTTTGGGTCAATAGTTCAAAATACATTTTTCCCCTTCTTAGATTTTAAAAAGTCTGAATTTTCCTAATATCTTAAACAGTCTTCAACTGATAGCAGTGGATTTTTGACAAAATTTGAACCTAGGTCTCAGACAATTGTGCTCTTAAATGTTTTGCTGAAAAGCCCCACAGGAAAATTTATTACTTAATACTGGACCTCTGAGAATTTTCATTACAAATAAATATTGCCCAGGAAGATTAACTGTGGTGAGGTCAGGAATCAGACAAAAGCTTCGTCTGTGCTGGGAAGCTGTAATGCAAACCACACCAGAGGAGAGAATCCCTTCTCAGGCAGCTCCCAAGCAAAAAGAATCCAACATATTTCACCTTCAGAGATCTAACTGAATATAACCCAGGAAAAATAACTATGGTTTCAAGGTTTTCAGAGCTATTCAGTAACCCAAATGAAAAATCCCTAGCCACATTGGAGGCAATTTGAAAAAATCACAAATATTTCCAAATATTTCAACATCCTAGATCTGTGGAGGAGGCATTTACACCAGCCCAGCACGCACTACCTTCTGGCTGACACCATCTTTTTCTTTGGAAGTGCTGCTGAAATCTGCTTGGTAGAGGTTGAATAAGGAGTCAAGCAAGCCTGGCTGAATAGGTTACAGCTCCCAGACTTGGGTAAGGAAAAGATGTAAATTCTTAAGAGCTTCCTAAGCACAGAGGGGGCCTTCAAAATGTTTGGGTCATGTTTTGATTAAGGCGTATTTTTAGGACAGCGTAAGGAAACCTATAGGGATTCACTTCTGCTATGCAAGAGGTGTCATCCACTCAAAAATGTTTGCAGGACAGACTTGTAGGAGATAGCATACCAATTCCCTGCCACATAGAGCCTCTGTATTTCACCAGAAGGCTTCAGAAGCATGTATCTGCCAAATAGATGCAAATAATAATAGCTTGCCTCCCATGAGATAATAACCAATTTTGAAGAAGACATCAACTTGTTCCAGGGTATTTTAACAGCATGGAGTGTCCGCATTTGTGCTGTCCCAAACCACTATCCTGCAAACACTGTGCATGCATATGACTTCATATGCAGCAGCACTTAAAGCAAGAGGCAGACCTGTTCACTGATATACCAAAGCATTAACTACACAAGATGTTTGAAGCCTCAAATTCTAAGTAATTAAACAACAACCTACCATCTCCGTGGTGCTGGCTGGAGTCAGGAAGAAATCCCTTAAATTCAGAAAGTAACCCTCCAGTTGTCCAATTAACAGAAGTAAGATAACTCCATCTGAAAACTAAATGAAGAATGATCTGAATATTATTTATTATGTTGGCTTTTAGTAAATTACTCCATTAAATGCCATTCTAGCGACAAAGGCATTTAAATGGTGCTCTGGCAAGCATTCTAATGACTCAGCTCCCTCACACTTTTAGAGTGAACTTTGTATTTAGTTACATAAGGCTCCCAGGTTCATATTAGTGAAAATATGACCTTGTAAAAGGTCAGCTATTAAAACAAACTATTCCAAATATGAAGAGACTTCAGACAACCACAAGTGATGAATGCATAACTATAAATAAAAGAGAATAGTGCGTGCCTAGCACCTGAGATTTATGACAAAATGCTTGCAAAACTTCCTTCCTCACAGTTGTCCACCAGGAACACCCAGAAGAGCACCGGAGCACAGCTCCACTTTTCATCCACACAGCATAAATCACAGGGACTGCCACTGTTTTGAATGCCTGGAGCAAAGCAAGAGCCGTGGGTTGATTTCTGCATGTGTGTCTGCACAAGTAAGGAATGAAAAAGCCCAGAGGGATGTCCCCAAGCTTATTTCCCACTTGCACACTCCCTGGAGAGGTGCAAGGAGGATGCTGCAGCTCTCCATTCCAGTCAAGCCACTGTCCTCCGCCCTTCCCAGAGGCAGCAGCAGCAGAGGAGGACAGGGAGGTGTGGTGCCATCTCTCCTTACAGGCACCCAGGGAGGTGATCCTGAGTTGCCTAATGAGCACTTCCCTTGACATTTCATGGGCTCTAAAGAAGCTCAACATTCAGAGGAGCTTGGGACTTCGGAATCTAATGAAAATCAGGCCTTACCACCATGAAGCAAATCCAGCACTAAAAATCACTAAGCACCAGCAATCAACTTGTCTTTCAGTTTAATTGTCAGAGCACCTTTACTTCCATTCCAACAGAAAGAGCACATACAGGAGTTGGGCAGACTCTGAAAATTACTCCCTGTAGTACTACAAGGACAGCATTCAATACAAAGCTGTACTTTTCATTACTTACTAGCTTCAGAAACTTCAGAGAATGAAGCCTGACATCTTAACCTGAAGCTAGAAATAATTGTTATATTGCCAAGTTTCAGATTACTACAACAAAAAGGAGGAATCTTAATGGGGAGAGGAAACACTCAAATGGCTGACAAAACATGGTTAACATGCAGCTTAAAGCAGGCTACCTGAGATCCGATGTCTTTCACATTTAATCCTAATTTTTCAACATGTTGGTTGACAAATTGCAAAAATACCTGAAGAAAACAGAAGGGGAGGAGAGGGTGAAAGAAAAGATAACTGTTTTCAGTGAAGTCACGAATTGTTTTACTTTACAAATTTTGACGTCTATTAAAAAAGAAAATTACCTTTTTTACAGCATCCAGTTTATCTGGAGCACGGCTAAATAATTCATCAAAGGCATCACCTTCTGTATCAAAACAAGATTAATTGGCATTATTTGGAATAACTGTCAGATCAGAGGTTTAAAGTTTCTCCAGAAGGAGAAAGGTGTTCACATCTTATAAGCAAAGGAGGAAAAGAGTCGTAAGGAGATGGTGAAAAATCCTGCTTTTGTATTTATCAGAGGATAGGGTGAAAAGCTTCCCTTCAGCCTGACTACATCAGAGGAAACAATTGGCTTTGTTCATCTCTGTAATTTTCACGTGCAGCAGTTCTCAAGACTTGTCCTGCCACCAATGTGAGCAATGGCCAAGCTTCACATCTCTACAGTTTCCCTTTTCAGTTGTGCTTCTAAACCCTGAATCTCTGGGATAAAATATTGTAAGCAGAGAAGATCTGTACATTTTCCTGCTCTTCCCCAAGAGAAACATCAGT
The DNA here is from genome assembly GCA_033124195.1 of Coracias cyanogaster. NCBI lineage: Eukaryota > Metazoa > Chordata > Aves > Coraciiformes > Coraciidae > Coracias > Coracias cyanogaster. The sequence goes on from JAVSBS010004586.1 coordinate 39,769, forward strand.
TACATGAAATGTGCAGAAAAACAGCCTCTTTACTTCAAAATAAAAATCACAAACTAGATACTGAGTTTGGAGACACTGCTCTTCCTCTGAAAGTTCACAGACCTCAAAAATGACATCCAGTTTAAAGGCAGGCACTGAGCCAGTGCCAGCAGTGCTGTGCCAGAAAACTAGTATAAGTTTAAAGATTTCCAAGGAAATGTGATTCATCAGAGTCCCTGTGAATGCTCAGCCTCAGCTCCTTTTTCAGCCCAGGTTTAGCAAGGGCAGGATAAATCTTCTCATGGTAACCCAGCCACAAGAGTGCTCTGGTTCAAGTATGAAACAAAGCATTTGAAACACCCTTAAAAATCAAGGGCACTCTGGCAGCATAACTAATTAAAGAACCAGTTTCTATGGTGCAGGAAAGCAAAGGCTGCTTTCCTTTAGGAAGATTTGTCCCAAAAGCCGGTGACAGAAAAGCCTCCGCTGCAAGAGGGTTTCCTCAGGTTTCTCTGTTCTCCCAGTTAGGGGGTTGCTGCAGGAGCAGTGTCAGGGAATAGATGAATCCATCAAACAAATCACTGAACAAGTCTGAAACCTGCAATGGTCTTGCAAACTAGAGAGCCCTCTTCTGGAGCCACACTTTGGGATTTCTCTCTCTGTTAAGCAAGCTGTGTCAAAAATAGAGCATTTTGAAGAGTGAATTGCAGATTTCTTTTTCCAGTAGAATCAGCTCACTGGAAGAAACAGCTAATTACAAGGGTGGGGTTTTTTTCACAATTTCAGCCTGCACTAGAGACCGCTCAGTGGAATAAGTGATAAACATGTATTAAATGGTGTAGTTTGTACCTCTGCAAAGCATGGAAATGCTAACATAAAGGGCCTGACAGAGAATTAAAAAGGTTGCCTTGATTGACCGAGGATGCAACCTGTTCTGCAGCAAGGAAAAGCAGCTCCCGCTGAAGCCTCAACACTGCCCAGACCTTCTGCAGGGTCTACATACATGGACATTTTTCACCTCAGGTGTTTCACAGCCTTTAAAAGCCCTAATGCTGAATACTGTGGGGACACTGGTTTTACTGAGTTGCCATTCATAATCGAATATCAATAGATTTCAAAGTCTCATTTGCAAATGAGGAAACTACATTGAAACTGGTAGCACGAAGCAGCAAAATTCTTAAGCCATTACGCTCATAAATAGTTCCAACTATTATTGGAATGAGGTCAATGCGTAAATCCAAGATATGTTTGCCCCCTGCCAGGTTGTCTCAGTTGCATCATCAACGCATTGTTTCATTTCTTGTCTCACTTCCCATCTGTTACCTCCAGTCCATGGGCAAAGTGACCATCTAATTTCCAAACTATATTGTGTTGATATGAACACACACTAAGAGAAGACACTCAGAGAAAAACACTAGAAGAAATCCATTAACCTCTATTAACTCTACTGGGAGCACACTGATTTTATCATGAGGTAAAAAGGGATCAGAACATGGTGTTTAAAAGAACATAATAGCAAAACACTGAATTTGGCAAAGCCAGTACTTACTTGACTGAGCTTCTAAATTCTCTCTAAAAGTGTAATAAAAAGCAAGAATTAGAAAAAGTGTTCAGCAGAACTAATCGTATTCATAAGCAAAGCTTATCTGGGCCACCAGCTATCTTGTAAAGCAGGAGATACAGCACAAAACACACATTAACCGTATGTCAGAGTAACTTCCCAACAGGGATTTTTAGGTACACTGTGTATCTTTATAGGATCTTGGAAGTATATGAGATTTTAACTGGGCCACAGACCAATGAACATTTATTTTATAAGCCAATCTATAACATCCTCTTCCAATAAGCTGTTCAATATATTAGAGTTTGAAGATGTTCTAGCATATAAAAGATGATAGTTGGAACATCCATTTCTAGTTCTTGGCATGATGTCCATATTTTCTCAGTACATAAATGGTATCCTACTACTTAGCTCCAGGCAGTACCTCACAAACTCAGCAAGCTCAAACCTTTCTTTCACAGTAAAATAAGAAAAGAACTGCCTCCTTTCTCTTTATTTAATGACAGAATAGCAGTAAAGTAAAAGTAGATTTAAATCACCATGGCTATAGAAAATTTCCAGCTTAATCTAGGGCAGGTAGATTTACAGTACTTGATTTTTATTATTATATTTGTATGTATATATATATATGTGTATATATTCCACGGCAATGACAACACTAAGCCTCAGAAATAGCCATAGACATTATTTTGGAGAAGTTTATATAAAGAGTAAAGAAGGATATTATACCATATATGAAATCTGAAGAGGAAGGAAAAAAAAGGAAAGAAATCAGAGAAACAGTTTGCATGCATATGCATGCCTGGGTTTACGCTTTCTGTCATCATCATAATCAGAGCTATTTTTTCTAAGGATGAAAACACCCACAATATTTCCTTTCTGATTGACAGTGTAAAAACCAGATATAACCCCTCTTACTTGTTTTCTGTGATATATTCCACTGCATTTGCTGTCTTTAATCCTCTGGAGGTGTTCTGTTGAAAAGACAATAAATATTTCTGGGTTTGTTACACAAAAAAAATCCTAAGTCTTTCATGACCTCTTTGCTTGCCTTAAATGATTGCCAGAGGGCATTTATTACAGAAGTCCAGTACAATTAGTACAGCCACTTTGAGAGCTTGCTGCTGCTTTCTGTTCTCTTCACTCTTCAACCAGAAGTTACCTACTTCCCCACCAGAGGAAGCCAAAGGAGAAGCACATGGTCTCTCAGCCAGTGAAGTCCAGAGATTGGCATGTTCACCTGGAGGCTTGATGAATGCATCAAGCTGCTCTGGGCAGGCAACAATTTCCTTGCACACCTCATTGCATTAAGGACTCTTTAGTTTTACAGCACCAGAGGTGGTCACCTCTGCCTTATAATAACCTCATGCCATGGCCTGCCACCCATTGATGAATTAACCCGGCAGAGGACTTAGGTTTGCTGGGCTGCTTAGATTCAGATTGGCAATTCTTTCTGTTTCTGAAGCCACCTGGGATCTTTGCTTATGTCCTTGTATCTTTGTTCCTCTATAGAAATCTTAGTACTCCATAAAATATCAAAAAAAGCAATGCTTCAACCCAACTGACAGTATGAAGAGACAGGAGAGGACATGCATGCCTGCTGCTTTATCCAGGAACCCAGCACATATCTCTTAACATAGAATTGTCTTTGCTGTTTGCTGCTCTCCTCTTTTAGGCAGTGATAAACACCCTCTGTTTACATACTGAATCAAGTCCTTTGGATCAACTCATTGCCCTGCTGGGGCAAGGGCAGGTCCTTCCTGCAGGCATGTGTCGCAGAAAGGCCAGGCTTTCTCTGGTCTCCTTTGGGCTTCCTCAACATTTTCACCTTCACACCCTCATAACTCTACTGAGCTGTGCTTTCATGAGCTTTCCTCACTTCTGACCTAATGATTACCATTCCCATCAGGGGCACTGATTTATCCTATGGGGAATCAACTCACCACCACAACCCCAACATCTCCATTGCCACTCCTTTCTCTCAGGGTTAGCAGCCCTTTCCAATGCTGTGATTTCACAGATAATCCTTACCAAGTCCTCTGCAGCTGAGGGGCTCACAGCCCCAAAAGGTGGTAGAGGGCTGCTTTCCTCAGAGTCTGGGATGTCACTGATCAGACTGACATGACAAGAGCATGGGCAGCAGTGCACAATTTGGACTCCTATTAGATACCAGAGAGACCATTCCTCTGCTGAAGTGTTCAGCTGGGACAGGGCCACAATGGCTACATTTGCAGAGCCAAGCTGAAGAAGCTGTTCCTCCAGGACACTTTTAAACCTCCTAAAGTGACACATGTAGCTCAAGGGCAATTCTTCATTTCAGTTCCAGTTATGATCCTCCAAAGAGGGAAGAGTGCTAAGTCATGCCATACAGACCACGTGCTGGGGATCCCAACACCACTGAATTGCCTACCCTTCTAAAGATACAGCATCTGAACCGATAACAAAATGATAGTGTAGTTCAGCAAACAGAGAACATAAAAGGCACAGTTCACAGAAAATACAAGTATTTCTTTCACAGCTGGCGCCCGGACCGCGACACAGCTGCACACACATTTCCTCCTAGTTCTAAGCAAATTAGGTCTTGTGGAAGGTCTCTAGGATCTCTAGGACCTACTGTCACAAATATTGAAACTATAATTACCTCAATGGTGATTGTTTCCACTTGAACATTTGGAGGCATGGCCAGGTTGGGTTCAAAGTGTTTTGCTATTGCAACCAGAAGATGCAGTGTGCTCAGTAAGTCCTTTGCCAATATAGCTATTCCGTGTGAAGAAAGAAAACAATGTTTAGTGTGCAAAACAAGTAAAACTCACTCCAATATCATAAATTCTCCCTGCGCAGAGGATCCTGAATTCATGGAGGGCCATAACACAGATGGGACATCATGGGGTTTCTATAATATCACAATTCAGCAATACCACACCTGAAAAGTCCTTTATGTGAGACATACACATGGATGCTGAGGGCTGTTAAGCAGTCAACAAGTCACATACTTAGACAATGCAGCTTGCATGACTTAGGCAGAGTCAGATATTCCTGTTTCTCTAGTGATTCAACTAGTAACTGAAATCAGATTGTTTAATTACTGTTCTGGCACCCCTCTGCCTCATAGCAGCCTTATAGCAGAGGAAGCCCTGTGATGGATAATTTTCTCCACTTTCACTTCTGCACCTACATTCCACACTCCATTTCAGTTGACTTTCTTCCAGTTGCAAACACTTAGCCACAGCTTCCAGAATCACAGAGAGTTTCTGTCGCTGTTTTTTTTCTGTTAACGCGATCTTGTCAACATCCAGTTTGAGAGATCCTAGGTTTTCTTTGACAGGGAGTCCATAGGAAGCAGGATGTATTTTAACATGGGAAAAAAAAATAAAAATAAGTCAGAAACATAAAATGACAGCAAAGCACACAAAGTCTTGTTCTAAATGTTCAATACCACTTAATAGGTTCCACAGACCAACATCCCACAGCTGTATGACTTGTTAAACTCCCATGCTCTTTGAAAGCCTCAGGAAAATCAGTAAAGCTCTGCAAAAGAGAGGGCTCAATTCTTTCCTGGCAGCATCATCCCCCTACCCTAGTACTCCACATTCCTCCTTTTCCTAGTGGAAGCTACAGGAACCCAACAAATGAATCTTTCCTGTAGATAGTATACAAAGACAATATCAACTCACAGGAGAATCTTAGCTTATTGCTCAAGCAAGTAAACTATGAAAATAAATAAATTCTATTCATGCTGCTGCCCTCAGCCTTGGTGAAAAGGAGATATGATTTGAAAGACATCCGTGAAAAGGAGAAGAAAAATGAAGTAGGGACAGGAGATGGAGAAATAGAAATAGACCAAGAGGCTGTTCCAAGAGGTCACATCTTTGTCCAAGCACCTCGCCATGTACAGAGCCTCTTTGATTTTCATCAGCTCAGTGCTTTATACCTAGAATTTTTATTTATTAACAGGAAACCATAAATTAAAGTGCTGATTCCATTCAATGTTTCTGGTAGCATCACAAGTCACATTTGTGCTCCTGGCTTACGAAGCCCTCCTTTGCTTCAGAGACTCTGTAACTTCACACTTCAAAGTTAACATTTTTATTATGTTAACTAGCAGGTAAAAAGACTGTCTTAGAAGAAAAATAATAATATCAAACCAATAGCAGATCACCAGGCATTTGTTCAGAATTGCAGTTATCACAGATGGTTCACAGGGCATGGCTTTCTCTGTGAAGCGAGACTCCAGCAGATCACTGCTGTTACAATTCCTGAGATGTATTCTCTGATCTGGAAGTTCCTCTATGATGTGTTTGTGAGCTAAACTCAAAGCAGCAGCTTACCCAGAAGATGATGAAGTACCAGGCCATCATACAGATCTTCTTCCAGACTTTTGACTACTATGTGCTCCTCTTTCAGAGTTGTGTTAATCCAGTCAATCAATAACTGTGGAGGAAAACAGGGTGGCTGGCAATTATATTCTTGTTTAGACAGTATAGTACTCATTGCTATATTGTGTTTCACCTTTCTCTTTAGTTCCTTATCTCACATCTTGGTTTGCTTTCAACCTCCAGTTCCTTTGTGCTTTTTGGTTATTTTTCAAAAGGGAAGTTAAGTATCAGTTAGTTCTCCTTAATTTTCAAGTGAGATAGACATCTCACAAGTTATATTCCTATGAATTTTGTAGAAATCGTTATACAGGTGGAGAGACTCATCCTATTCCCACTTCCATCTGGGAAAAGGCTGCAGAGTACACTTCACAACCCCTGACTTCATTAGATATCAGAGAATTCACAGAAATTCAACCATCAGACAAAAGCTTGTAAGAACAGGGGCTTTTCTCATGCTCTTGGTTGTTTCTTGTAGTCATCCATGCACATACACTCCTCCCTTTCCTCTCCTATTTTTGTTCTGTTTTTCTTTCTGCAATTTTGTACTAATCCATCTCTTCAGTCTCCTTTTTGGGAGGAAAAAAAAGCATTTGTTTATTTAGCTTTCTTACATGGCTGTCCTCCCATCGCTCTTTCCAATATCCTTCCTGCCTTTGCTAGGGGAACCTGCTCAGGAAGCCGAGGGCTGGCTACTACTGGAAAGTAACCACATTCCCAATTATATCCCTTGGTCCTGCAGCCGTTCCTTGAGCACTGTGCTCCTACACAGCGGCTGAAAGGCACTCCTCAGCACTTCCCAAAGCATGTTTTTTATCCACATATGTTGAAAGAAAGGCAAGATGACCTGCTGAAGCAGAACTAAAAAGCAGTAGTCCCAGCTGGCTGTTAACAACAGCCTCTCAAAAGAGGGCTGGGTATTGCTTGTATTGCTATTACTGCTACAAGTGAGCGTCTGAAGATCGTTGTGTGGATAATATCCTTCTCACTTGCTGTAAACATAGGAGAAAATTCATAGCAGATCCCTGTAAGTTAGCCAACATTAACAAAAACGTAAAAAGCAGTTTGGAAAAAAAAAAATCTATCTCTCTGAAGAGAGATGCTTGAAACCACACAAGAAACAAAAATGCCTGGCGCCGGCACTTGCCTGAGCTGAGAAGCTGTCAAAGTGTTTGTAATATACTTCCTCAGCTAAGAACTAAAAAGAATTTTCTAGAGCAGAAAGCTGTGCTTCTCAGCTAATGCTTGTAGGTTAAGACCTGGCAATGCTTTATGTGTGAGGGATAGAGTGGTACCCCACACAACAGTACAACCAGATGGAAGTTGGAAAAATAGAAAGCACTGCTGAGTACAGATCTATGAGATCCCTCATTGGATCCCTCAGCTCTAAACAGCCACATCAACCGCCCGCAGCTCACACCACTCTGCTTTCAGTCCTTGTTGTTGGGGCCCTACTCAGCTGTGGAGCAGAGCATTGTGTCTAAAAATGAGTAAATGGAGAAAGCAGAAAAGGAATACTTCAAAAATTTTGCCAGTGGCTTTCAAATGTAACCATCTTCTGCTTTACATGCAGTTTGTGATTTATAGGAACTACAGTGAGCCATTTCACATTCCTCAGCTCCCCAAAGCCACCTCAAAATAAAAATGCAGTGGAACAGAATCTTTGTCCCAAGGCAGTTTCTTTGCTTCCCTTATTATTCCCTTAAAGACATCTTCCTGTCTCCCTCTCCACCCAAATCTTTTCCCCAGAGAAGCCATGAACTCTTTAAGAAGGTGATCTGTAGTACCAGTGGGCACCCAGAGGACTGACTCCCCTGGGACCCAATTTCTACCTCCTCATCATCCAAAGAGAAGAAATTAGACAATGAATAACATTGTTTCAGGAGTCTCAGACAGGAAATAGATTAAGCACTGAAGTTCACAGAAATCATCATAAACTGAGGAAAGCTCTTCATTTTTTGGCACCTGGGAAGAACAAATTCAGCATCTCTGTAGACAGTATAATTGCATTTTTGCAGCACCGCCTTTCAGATTTTCTCTTTTGTATAGAAACATTGTGAAAGCCTGACACAAAAATTAAATCTTTTTCATCAAATGTGCATGAAGGTTTAAAAAAACATAATATAGAAACACACATATTTATGGATTTATGAATGCCATATAATACACACATCAGCACATAGCCTACGCTGGTTTTTGTGATATTTATAACAATTTTAGTATCTCCATAATGCAAGAAGTGCTGGTCTCCTAAGAGACATGCCACTTTTCTTCCTGGAAATTTCAGTAAGCTAGCCTTCCCCTGGGCTGTGCCATTAGAGAAACATGGTGGCGTGAACGCACAGGGGAGATTTTCAAAATTATTTGGAAATAAAGTACTTTCCCATGAAATAGGATTCATCCTTCACAGACACCTCAAGCAGACAATGCACCATACAGCAACTTGAAAGCTTTTCTCCTGAATTCTTGGTGGCGTGCATAACCTTCATCCCTTCTCGCTCTGCTCTATGCTATCCTCATCAGGCTGCATCGCAGCCAAGCCAGCTGCCACTGAAGGTAGAGGACAAGATGGAAGACTGTTGCAAATCAGCACAGCAATCCTAAAACTTGTTATCATGGGATCAGGGCCGCAAACTTGCACCTATCCAAACATCTTTCTTTAGTCTCAGCAAATGCTGACACAGGCTTGCTTTTGGTCACGGTCCACTGTTCCAGCTGGAGTCTCATTGCTATTACATGATTACTACAATTAAGTAGCTACTGGGTACTTCTGGTGTGGCTCACCCACACATCCCAGGTTAGGAGAGGTAGCATATAAGAAGAAATTCAGTTTTTAAATGTACACTCCATTTTACACACAGCAGTGACTACTTTCGGGTGATGCAGGCATTTGAAGCTTGTTCCTGTGTGGCCCTGGCCATCTTGGCACTGCACTTAAGTAAAAAAAGGTTTTCTTGCGTGGAGCCCAAGCACCAAAGGCAGAGCTTGTCTCCATCCACAGAGAGTCGGGGACTGGAGCCAGTGAGCTGGATAATCTACAGGGCCAAGTATTAACACAAGAGGTTAAAACAACTTGAGGTGAAGGTTAAACAATATAGTGAAAGAAATGGTACCAGTTTTAATTCTTCCAGTTTGGGATTGTTGCTTGAGGTTGGTTTTATGAGTTTCTTCTTCTCACCTATGAAAAAGAAACAAATAAGATCCATTACAATTATCAGATATGACCGGTGCAAGTTCACTGTAAAATCTGTTACCAGTTTAATATTATCCAATAACACTAATTGTCATACATAGAAACACTGTCACTTCTTATTTTAAATGATTCCTTATCAGCAAGGAAATGATATAGCAGACTGTTAAGATTGTTGTTGGAAATCATGCTTCGATGTAATTCAAATCAGTTAAGATCTAGATGGACAATTCTGTAAAGAGGAGAACAAACTTGGTCAGATCCTTCTGTGTGCAATCTGAATTTCAGTTAAAGAAACAGCTAGAATTTGTGTTGCTTCTTCATGATCTGCCTCTAGAGAGTCAGCAGCCAAATTACACACACAGAGCTTACTCAATGCTGAGAAAAACATGGGACCACTGCTGAAAAATACACAATTCATCTGTACTGCACATTTTCTGCTTGGTTGTTCAGGTGATTCTTTGGACCCTTTTCTTCCCTGGTTCATAAAGTACATACCTTGAGCAATGACATTCTCAGCTAGGAACTGATTAAGTACAGCAGGCTGTGTAAACACATTTAAAAAGTCTGGATCCATTGTCTTTTCTCACTCCTGGTAAAAAATATGGTGGAAAAAGGGACGTAAGTAAAGGTATATAAAGATCAAAATTAGTCCTAGGGAGAAAACAAAGAAACAAACAAATAAACAAGCAAAGGATTTTTCAGTTACTATTTTATGACTCGTAGATTGCTTTTTACAAACAATCTGAAAATGTATTTAAATGTGTGTAAAGAAAAATAAGTTAGAAAGAACTCTCATTTTTTCTGTTAATCATCAAAATGTAGTAAAAATCCCTGAAGTATTAAAACTTGCCTTAATTCCATCTAATTCTGCTTTCAACTGAAATGAAAAAGCTTTCACTTCCTAGATATCTATGGATATCTGCTATAAAAATGACCAATACTTAAGAAGTATTAAATCAAGAATACAGTAGTTAAATTACTTAGACAAGCTTATAAATATAAGCAGTTTCTTTTATTAGACTGGCTGGTCTAGTTGTGGGGAAAAAAGATCTATTTCTGGGTAGACAGTCCCATCTTCATGTTAGATTAAGTTGCATGGCTTCTCAAAGATCTTTTTATTTTAAACACAGATTGGGGAACAGCTTTCCTTCCCAACCCAGGTGTCCTCAAATGGAAGCACAATGACAATACACAATACAGTGGTGAAAATACCTTGTCAACAAACACAAAGCTATGGGTAAGGTTTTCCAAAACATCTTGGAGTTGTGTGGGACAACAGCAGAAGTCAGAGAAAGGAATGGGGTTGATGGAGCTGGGTGGAGAGGCTGCACAGCCATCTATCCATGCTGTCCTACCAAACACACTGTTGAAGTTCGTCTCTATCACCAGCAACTACCTGCAAATAAGAAGCTGGCAAGGCTGACTCCCACTCTTCTAGAAGCCATGACTCAATCCACAGTGCAAGTAGAGATGAGCCTGATTTTCTTAACCATGGGTAAGTAAGGCTGTGCCATGTTGCCTACACAAACAACATAGAAGATAGAGCCAGGCTCTACAGGCAGCTTACATGGTAAAAAAATGTTCAGTTATAAGTGCCTGCTTTTGCAATCTTAATGTTCACATAACGGTTTTTCAGTCAGGGCCACAAGACTAAAAAAAACTAGGATGCTTTAGCTTGGCAAAGACTAAAACTCAATAGAACATTACAGACAGAAGAATCTGAATAGTCTCTTTTACAAACTGTATTATAAAATCGTTGAGGATGGAAAAGACCTTTAAGATCATCAAGTCCAACCATTAACCTAACACTGCCAATACCCTCACTAAACCATGTCCCTGTGTGCCACATCTACATGTCTTTTTAATACCTCCAGGGTTTGTGACTCAAGCACTTCCATGGGCAGCCTGTTCCAATGTTTAACAACACTTCTGGTGAAGAAATTTTTCCTAATATCCAATTTAAACCTCCTCTGGCACAACCTGAAGCTATTTACTCTTGTCCTACTTCTTGTTACCAACCCCTACCCCACTACAACCCCTTTCCGGTAGTTGTAGAGAGTGATAAGATCTCCCTTTAGCCTCCTTTCCTCCAGGCTAAACAACCCCAGTTCCCTCAGCTATTCCCCATAGGACTTGTTCTCTAGATCCTTCACCAGCTTTGTTGCCCTTGGACACGCTCCAGCACCTCAATGTCCTTTCTTGTTGTGAGGGGCCCAAAACTGAACACAGTATTTGAAGTGTGGCCTCACCGGTGCTGAGTACAAGGGCATGATCACTCCCCTAGTCTTGCTGGCCACGCTATTTCTGATACAAGCCAGAATGCTGGTGGCCTTCTTAGCCACCTGGGCATACTGCTGGCTTATATTCAGCTGGCTGTTGACCAACATCCCCAGGTCCTTTTCTCTCAGGCAGCTTTCCAGCCACTCCTCCCCAGGCCTGTAGCGTTGCATGGAGTTGTTGTGACCAAATGCAGGACTCAGCACTTGCCGTTGTTGAACTTCATACAGTCGGCCTCGGCCCATCAATCCAGCCTGTCCAGATCCCTCTGCAAAGCCTCCCCACCCTTAAGCAGATCAAGACTCCTGCCAGCTTTGTGTCAACTGCAAACTTACAGAGGGTGCACTTGATCCCCTCTCCCAGATCGTTGATAAAGATATTAAACAGAACTGGCCCAAATACAGAGCCCTGGGGAGCACCACTTGTGACCAGTCACCAGCTGGATTTAACTCCATTCACTCTAACTCTTTGGGCCCAGCCATCCAGCCATGCAAGAAGTGGTTCTTTATTAAACCAAATGTATGCTCGTTTAAGGGTAAGAAATCAGAGTTATATACTGCAGTTGTACAAATAAGTGGTTGTCTGCAGGGGTGAAGGGAACTTTGAGGCCTGGGCAATCATGGCAGCATATGGTTTGTGTCACAGCAGCATTTGTTCTAGAATGAGTAAGAGATCTCATATTTCCCGACAGTCCTAAAATCTATGAAAGCTAGAGCAGAGGAGACAGCAATACAATGACCCAGGGAGACTTTTTACTCTCCTTTGAATCATCTCATCCCAGCTGCTGCTGGATGCAGGGTACCTGGCAGGACAGATGGCTGCTCTGCTCTCTAGTTGGGAGTGCTACCTGTTTGTGGATGGGAAATGCTCTCCCTTCTCTCTGAAGTTCAGTGCTGCAGGCCCACTGCAGGAGAAGGGAGGCTGACTTTTCTTTTTTAACAGAAAGCAAGATGCCCCATGTTAAGAGGTTCACACAGGAGAGGATGCCTACTGTCTACCTGAGATACCCATATTAGGAGTCCTGTCTCTCAAGGCTCCCTATGTAATGAGAGGATATAGCTCCTTTAAAGAGCAATCCAGAAATTTAAACGAGGGTCTAGCCCTGGCTTGCACTTTTCAGTTACCACCTCCATTCTGTTATCAAAGAGACAGCCACATCTGCTACCACAGGTGCCTGAAGTGAGATGCTATGATGATCCAGCTCTGCAAGTGCAGTGGAGCAAGGCAGTTGCTGAAAATGCTGTTGAACACTGCCCATAGGAGATCTCCAAAGCGACATTTCTCTCCTTGTATGCCAAAGAGCATGGTGCTTGCTGCTTTGCAAGCTCTTTCTCACATATTTATTAAAGGCTCCAGTCAAAGTACATTACGAATGTATATTTTAACATGGGTGTTGCAAAGCCAAGAATATTGGTAGAAAGTAGTGACTGGATGCTTTTGCATATCAGTTAGGTACAAAATTTCCAGCAAGCCACTAGAGGAAAGGGTCATGAAGGATTAGTTTCATTACGGTGGCTGCAGAGCTGAATGCTGTCTCTAAAAAGGTGCTTGGTAAAATAAGATATGTATCATTTAGTGCCTGAGGGACAACTGAAGCATCTGAGATAAGACTGCCCAGATGAAATTAACTGAGATAGAAAAGTTAATTAATACAGAGCAACCTAAGGACAACTTATAAGTAAGTTTCTGACAGCTGTTATGCCTTGGGAAGTCCTCCTTATAAGTCTTCTGTAATCATCCATGTACACCGCAACTTACAAAAACTCAGGTTTGCGGCAATACTTGTGTGTCTTGTACTTCCTTTGACTATTTACACATCAAAGTGGTACATACTGCCTGCTGCATCCTTGGTCTCTGTTTGGCCAAGGAACCCAAACATCAGAAGCCACTCTTTAAAATCTGGAAGTCTGTAAGAAAAAGCCTGAAATTAAGAATTTGCAATAGCGTAAGTTAATATCCTCTAAGGCCTCAGTCCTGTGTGTCCTGCTCAGTCAGTGTTAAAATTGCTATACTGGGTAAGACTAGCTTGCGTAGTATTCAGTCCCTTACAGCACCCAAATGCAGAAGCTTAGGCAGGAAAAAAGAAAAACCATAAACAGAGCAAGCATATACAGACACTTCCCTAAAGCAGTTCAACATCCTACAGTTGAGCCTCCCTAAATCAAAACTGGGGTCCCAGTAATTAGAAGCTGTCAACTTCCCATGAACTTCCCATTCATCACTTGAATACATGTATCTCTCACCACTCAGCAGTGAGGAGCCAAAAAGGAGACCAACTGATCCACATTCGTCATATCACTGTGTTACTACCTCATGTTACTACTGTACTAGTATCCTACACCCTCAACACCCATCTCTGTCTGTAACTGAGGAAGCACAGCCTACGGCTTAGTCCTTCTCCACCGGGAAACCACTCTGTAGTAGCTTTGATCATCCCAGCTGCCCCTTTCTGAACCTCTCCAGTGCTATCACAGTCTTTTTGAAGTGCTAGGAACCAGACCTCCACAGATTTAGGGAGATGCACTGCAACCTTACATTGCTCACTGTGTTGTTCTCCATTCCACTTCTCCTCATTCCTAGCAGCTCATTGCTGAGTGCTGAGCTGACACTTTAATGGAACTATCTATACATTCCTAAGATCTTATTCCTAACTAGCAATGCTTGCTCAGAGCCCACCATTTATCTGGAGAGCTAGTATTGTTTTTTTCCACAATGTGTTGCACTTCATTTACCTACATTGATTTCCCACAGCTGTTTCAGAGCTTGAGAATGGCAGTTCTTTAGCATTTAATAGACTCATTGCTTATTACTAACAATTAGCATCCGCAAGCAGTCCTTCATGTGGCAAGTTCCATTTTTGCAAGGCTTGATCCTAGACAGCAGCCTTTCAAAGAATAACATACTGCAGAAACAACATAAAATGGAACATGACTGGCTTGGGATTCCTTCTTGGGGTTAGCTGTTTAATGATAAATAGGAAGGGATGGAAGATTTGGTTCTTGCACAGAAGATTCCACTCTTGCTGCAACCAGCCTCTGCAGCCCATCGTTCAAAGCTGCCGATCAGAGCTGTGACAGACATGCTGTTTTATCCAGCCTTCAACCTCCTGCACACGCTATTTATCAGTCCTTGGAGAAGAGATCATTGTAGGAGACAACTGCTTGAATATTGATTGTAGAGGCATTTCACAAAGACATTTTAAAATAAAACTGAGGTTTAATTATTGACTATTCAAATGAAATGGCCTAATTTGATCATTCTGTTACTGAGACAACATCACAGATATCACAGGCTTGCCCGTTTCAAATTCAAGGGGTGTTTTATCTGTTACCTGCAGAGGCAGTCAACAACTGAATTTTTCTTAGGCTAAGAGCTACACTATTGCACAACATTGCAATACCACAACTACCAATAAAACAACTTCAATCTTTAAGTCGGTCATACAGCTCACTTTTCCGCTATGGGTATTGCCACCAACTGGCTCCCAGATATCCCTGATATACGATATAAAGCATTAATGGTCTATGGAATACAAACTAGCTGTAGAAAACACACGTGGCTCTTAGCAACGTTACCAAATTGTCCCAACCGTTTTATTTCCTGTTTGAAAAGACAAAAGCCCTACTCTGCATTAGCTCAAACATCATTTCCTAGGAAAAGTTGTCCACACAAAGGGTGGAACAAAAACCAAGCAGGAATGTTACTGTTAATAGTAGCATTCCTGCCTTCAGAGAAACAGAATTAAAAATAAATTTTAAAAAAGTGAATATGCATTGTGCACCTAGTTTAAAACTTACTTTACCAGACCTTTCAAGAGCCATTTTTGCTAATTAGCATCAGAAGAGATGTCGTCTTAGCAAGAACAATCCATGTGGACACAGAAAGTCTTACCGTTAAAAAATACATTTTTTAAAAGTACCCAGAAAAGTCTCTTTTCCCAAACTTACTATTCTCTCTCCTTCAGTAATTCTCCAGAAGCACTTTCCAAGATCTTCTCACAGCAGACGTCGTGAAAATTCTGGGGAGAGAGGACGGACCCCCAGGCTCAGTGTGTCCAAAGCTGCAGCCTCCCATGCGGGGCAGTGCCAAGCACGCAGCGTATGCGCAAGGGAAGTTGTGCCGCACAGACTGACTGCTCTTAAAAACGAAACCACAGTCGTATCCGGAACTTAATTGTCTATGTGCCTGGTCCCTGGCCCGAGACTCAAATAAACAGAAATACAAATGCAGGAAGTATGCAACCCGGCAGCTCCTGAAATACCAAAAAGTATTAGAAAGATATGATCATTCGTCCATGGTGCTGCAAGCATCACTGTTTGCTAGCCTGTGACTGGGGCAACTCACAGTGCACTTTTTCTTCGCATATAATAATAAAGCAGCCAATAACAGACAAAATCATCATGCTACACTACAACTTTTACTCATGGTCCTTGGAGTGTTCTACAAAACAGACCAGTACTACTCTACCTATCTGGTAGGAGAAACTTGGGCAGGAGATTAATTCATTTGTCCTTAGAGATCTGGTTAGCCACACCAGGGCCCAAAGCATACATCTGAGACGAATTATCTCCACTAGGCAGTGCTGCTGCTCTTCCTTCCCTTTTCCATCACTGATTAAAGAGGGAAAGCTCCCTACAGCAACCGCTTTCCCTCAACATTTCCTTCAAGTACCAGTTACATTCACTAACTCCTCCAGAAAGCAAAAGCGACTCTGCTGTCTGCCATGAAATCCCTGAATGAGACGGTAGACAGCCATACTAATTAAGCTGGTCTGGTTTAATGCCGTTAAGGGACTGACTCCTGTGTTTAGCTCCATGCCATAGGCAAGAAAGAACATACAGTTTGGCATGAGCTAAATGAGATAAAGGAAAGTGGGTTCAAAATATGTTTCCAGCTGCCATGAATCCTTAGTAACTGACAACCCCAAATCCTTAATCAAAGGGCAAACTTAACTGTCTTTTCTAAACAGGTAACAAGGACAACAATACATCAAATCATCTTACTTATGCAGAAGTGCATGCCATGGAGTAGAAATGTAGTTAAGTGAAAAACAAAAGGAAGGTACAGTTGGAGATGCTATTGGGAACTTCGGACAAATCCAGTTTCATACCATCAGGCAGAAGAAGCAGGAAGAATTAAACACTGGGAAATCCATCTGTAATTGCTAGGTCTCTCCCTACTTCAACTGGCAACTCAAAGGACTACTTTCTTGAAAGCCTTTCACAATACAGCTCAGCAGTGCCAGAAGAACAAGTCTGAAACACAAGTTATGGATCTTTTTTCTGCCAAAAACATGTTGCCACCAGTGCATGAAGTATCCAGTCTTCTGTAAACAGCACTAGTAAATTCTGTATCAGAGCTGCATTTGATTTCATGCCCATTTCCCCTCTCCACAGTCTTTCTGATCACTCCCAAAGCACATCTCATGCGCGCGCACACACACACACACCTGGTCCTCACATAAAAATAGCGACTGAAGAACAATTCAAGGAATCAACACCACTCACACCAATAACAAGTTCTGATAATGTGTTTTCCTGTTTCTCCACACAGTCTTGCTTTATTGCAGAGACACTCTATGCTCTCTCTGTACCAGAGCAAAGGGAAGCACACAGGCATTTTTAGCATCACTCCAGACTTACTTGGGCTTCTGGCCTCCCAAGTGCTCTGCAGACACATACGGGACTGGCTTCAGCATGCCAGGCTTCCCTCCTGTGCCTTTGCAGAAGAATTTCTAATGTAAGAGTCTTCTAATGGTATTAGAGAGTGTAATTTGGTTACTTTTTTCTTAGGAAGGAAAAAGGTAAACAACTTGATCATGTCCGGTAGCTCAGCAATATTAAAAAAAAACAAAATCAAACCAAACCAAAAAATTTAAAAAAACAACCAAACAAAAAAATACAAACAAAAAATAAAACAACAAGCAAAGCAGCTGATGAAACCACTCACTTGTGTCTGCCCATACAATCTCGTCACCTGTACCAGGGCCAGAAACTTGAGATCACTGCTTTGCTAGGTCTGCATAGATCATCATATACCTAGTCCCCTTGATGAAGAAGACGGGTAAAGATCACCTTTCCAAATTTTTTCCCCACACACTTGTTCATTTTGAAAAAAAAAAAAAAAGTAGAAGACCAAGTGATCATTATTTATTTGAATAAATAGTATAACTGTCACAAACCATGCATAACACTCGTGCTGTGATTTTTAGCAAACATAGCATTGCATTGTAACTTGCTTACAGTACACAACTCTTGTCACAAAACTGGATGTCTCCGGCATATGACAAGTCCAGAATTTTATCTGCAAGGCTGGGTTTTAGTAGTTAGAAATCCAGAGTAAACACTGTTAAAACAGTAGAAAAGACTCTTAAAAATACAGTAATACTGAAAGCACTGGAGTGTGGGGAAGAAGGGCAAAAAATCCTGTAAGGTTTAGACTGATTTTAAAAAATCTGCCACTGTTCGTTTTTCATCTTGAAAAACAGGATGCAGCTGAGGGGTACATGGGCTTCTTCTGTGGTAATATAGCTCACAGGAACTGAGTATGTCAAGCAGATGCACCTAAAGGCAAGTTGTATGGGCTAGAAAAGACAGGTATTCATTAACAACTTTAAAATGTGCTGCTTTAATGCTGCAGAGCACCCAGCATTCCAGAAGAACTCAACAGCATTCACATCTACCCCACCGGTACTCAAGAGAACATATCTAAACCTTCAGTAATACTAAGAGTTCATTAATAATATTTCTAACATTGACTTATCTTTTTGAGAGGAAAATAAGTAAGTATCATACACATGCAACAGAAAGGCATGACAAAAGTGGGTGTCTAGAGAAGCTTTACCTACACTGCTCTTGCTGGAAACTGGACTGACCGGGATGAAGCTCTAATTTAGTTAAATCCACCCTGCTTCCAATCTGGTTAACAATAAATACAGCATCTACACAGAGTGTGACTTGGCTAGATGGCAAGGAGTCAAGGAATGAAAAATGTATTTTGCCTGTGCAACATTTACCAACAGACTTAAAAGCATAACCAAACTGGGTATGACACCTGCCCCAACCTGTTCAGGGCACCAGGCCTGCAGTCTTGACTGCCAGGGATGTTAGTGTAAGGAATGCTAAAAGGGATCCACACCTCAGGTTGTGGAGGGGGGACTGAGGTTTCTGCAGAGTAACCAGAAACGCAAAATTGAACAAAACAGAGACTCTTTTAAAATTCTGTGAAGTTTCACATCTGCCTGCATGCAATGAAGATGCCAGCTCTATAATCTCATTTTAGAAATAGCCCTTCCCCCTCCCAAAGCCAAATTGCTTATTGGCTGTTTGCTTTTGATATTAATATTGCTTGCAGTTTCAAAACTCTGGAGGTCTTTCCCAGAAAGTAGGAGAATATAAACAGCACTGGCACTGCTGCATCACATGAAGGGAGGTGAGTGAAATGGCAACTCTTTAACAGACTTGTTTCCCACAGATAACAGTGGATTACACTAAAAGTTTGAGAGACCTTTCAGCTCAATCACCTTCCAGTCTCATGATAGCCCTGCTTCATAGCATGAAATTTAGACCAATTTAATTAACTTGCCAGGAGAACTGACCCATTAGGCCTTAGTGCCTCTGCAAGTCTCTTCTGTAATAATTACTAGCATTGTGGTAGAGTCTAGTGGCCCCATCTGAAATTCAAGTTCAATTGTTCAGTGCTCCATATAAACAGCGAGGTCAGCTCTTTCCTAAAGTACAGGCAAGCAATGACTCCCCATAGAACCTTATAGAGTAGATGAGATCTGAATTTTTCACGAAAACAAGGGGCAACTTCCTTCCATCTTTGTTTTGGAGATGTGAGGGAAAGTGACTTGAGTCACTCGAGTACTAGAACTCAGAACCCAAACTAAGACACAAAGAAGCAGAAGCCTATTTCTCTCCTTTTGAGATTAAAAAAATGTTTAAGGAGAGAAAGAGAAAACCCAATTGTAAAACTGTACCATTCAAATAGCACATTTCCTCTTGGACTTGGAAGAGTAAATAATGTTTGGTGTAAGAAATCCATTTCTAGGGAAAGAAGATGCCTACTTAAAACAGGGCCATGGAGCCGAGCAATACCACCTGCTTTCTCTTTGGGGCACTCTGCCTGGTATTTCACACAAAATCATGGTTGCTCATAAAAGAAAAGCTGCTGCTGTGATACATAAAAGCAGTAGTCAAATCTTTTCCCTATGCACTCCAAGGAAAGGAGTGCTATTATATGCATATTCCACAATAATTTACTCTGGAAATTACAATGCCATTTCCTTTGCACAGCTCTCCTCAAAGATCTACTCAGATGGCTCATGGGCCAGCAGAAATCTCCTTGCACACACCAGCCAGCAACAGCTCTACAGAAGAAACCTTTAAGTACTATGAGGTAACTAGAGTCTACCGAATAAATCTAGCAATCTTTTTTTAAACCAGATTCCCACTAAAATCCTTAACAGTTTAAAAGACTACAGGACTAGGCCAGAGCCTAGTGCCGTTCTAGGGATGGCACAGGGCCACTCAATGAAGTTAGTTTGAAGCATACTCATGACTGCAGAGCTTCACATTTGAGTGCTAAACATTGGACTGCACTAGGTATACCACATGCCTTGCATAGCCTAATGCAATCCATAAGTACAGGCAAGCTCTTATTTATACAGGAATTCAGTTTTACTCTTTAAGAAAGAAAATACATAAAACACTGTTTATAAAAGCCTGACTCCCAGAACTTTACAGCTGCCAATACCTCCAGAAGGAATGAATCTGACCCTTTAACTCAGCTACATTAAATGAAAAGTCAGACTTTAAGCTGCCAAGCTCAGTATTCCTCATCTTTGTTTCAGAAAGGACCAGAGGCCAAGTGCATTAATCCAGTCTGTGCCTACTTGACCAGCTCCTGACTGACCCAACTGAAGCTGAGCGTTTAACAGATGGCAGTGGCTCCAGCAACCAAATTTCTCCTAGAAAGGAGATGTTAAATAAAAAATAGACATCAAAAGACAAGCTGGTCATCCCATTGGAAGACTTATTCTGTGTAAACACTGAATGGAAATAACACTGAGTAGTGAGGTTAACACAAACTGAAGCTTTTGCCATTAGCTTCAGATAGTGCCTGTAATTCCTCTCAACCTCACCCACACAACAGAACATACAAAACCTCGTTTAACAGAAAAGGCTCAGCTTCTAAATAAATCCCAATGCTGATTTTCTATTGCTAACACTTAAGTCTGGAAAATCATCAAATGCCAGTTGCAACCAAGGAGTATGCAAAAGAAAGTCTACTGTAGAATCAGAGAGTCACCAGCCATGAGGAAGGTCTCATGTTTTCCCTGCTTATTAAAGTAGTTAGTGGTATATTTCCTTTATCAAAAGAACATTTGTTAATCATAACAAACAACAGACCCAACAGTATCTTCTGGTAAAAGTGTGAAATATCTACACATTTTCAAGTGACCTAGAGAATACACATGCATTATTTTTAGTGATATTGTCATACAAATAGCTACAGAGGGACAACAACATTAACTGTAGAAAGAATGCATGAAGTATAGCATAAGGCACAACAGGGGCGTGCAGAGGGTGTGTTTATTGCGATTTCTGCCTAAGGAGGCCGGAAGGATGAAGACCTCAGCAGCTTCTAGGATCATTCAACATTCTTGTACTTTGTGAACAGGTTGTATAGAACTCTGAGGGTAGACTTCAGATCCAAGTTGACAACATCTGTGGAAGAAAAGGAGAAATCCTTAATTTGCTTTTTCTTCTCCCTCATTTGTCCACAAAGGAACAAAAGTCCCATTGGGATCAGCAACAAAAAGCCCCACAGAGTTCTGATCTCCCCAAGTCAAGCTTTTTAAATGTCCCATATGATGCACTTCAGAACAGCTTTATGATTAATAGAGTCACAGTCACTTCTCTGGGAAATGGAAGAAAGGTAATTTCCTTCCTCATCTAAAATTAGTTATGGAGAAAGTCTACTTCTGTCTGAGAGCTGGTATAAAGGCTTTGGGAAATAGTACTGATGACTTCACTGGCCACAGAAGTAGCAAACAAGTAGCCATGCACATCATATGAAATACTGAACCTCACACATGCACAAGTCTGTGATGTTGCAGTCCACAAACAAAGCCTGAATTCTCTTAACAGACTCAAAGCTTTCTATTATCTAACATCCCTTCTTACCATGCTAGGCCAGGGAACAGGTCTGGAACAGGTCTCAACAAAAAGCTTTTCTACTAGCACCTCCTAGCCTACTACTATAATAAAATGCCCAGAAATACCACAGACATGTAATCCAGGGAGTATGGGGGGAGGCACAGCACAGAGAAGGCTGAAGAGGTGGAAAGAAAGGTTGGATATAATGTGTAAAAGAGGAGGAAGGAAAAAATACACAGTAAACAATATATATGGAAGCAAAAGTAACAAAGAAGAGATAATTAAAAAATCATTCAAAGAACTAGGAAGACAACAAACAGTTAACAGACTAAGTACAATTAATGTGAGATCCAGGGGAACCATCCACTGCTTGTTTTGAAGAATCATTGCCAGGACCTCTCTGCCCTCCCCTCTCACACCATACTGGGTAACATTGCCACATTTCATCTGGCACTTTCAGCAGTCTCCCAACCTTCTCTTCCTACTCTCTTTCCTGTATAATTTTACACATTTCATTTATGATTTTGTATTTTGCATTTGCGAAAGAATCTTCTCCTGCTCCAAAGAGAGGAAAGACTAACTGCTGTGATGTACTACATCCTGAAACAGAGATGTCTTCCCTGGATAAGTGAAATATGAAACATATTTCTAATTTTTCCAGGTGTCACAGAAAGTTGCTTACTACCACAGCATTCTCAGTTAGATAACGGCCAGAATCAACATTGGTTCCTCTGTATCAAGACCCAGTTCCCTCAGAGATGGAATTAAAATATAAATGTAGCCATGGGAAAATTCTTTGCAACAGACACACCTTTCTAAAGCTGGGAAATCAAGGCAAATATCTGGAGAAGAGACAACTACCAGCAGATGTGACCCACTGATGCTGGCAGTCACTTTTGTTTACTAAACAAATTCAAACAAAATAGTGCTGGCACTATGAAAATGCCAAAAAAGCCTGGCCCAGTCAGCTCTGTAGTGGCTGGAGATTTGTAGCATGTACTTGCCCTATTCCTTTCAAATGGTTTTCTTTTGCCAGTGCCAGCCATTTTCAGCTTCCCATAGGACAGGTCTCTTCCCTGAGCCTCTGCAACCTCCATCTCAGCTGACACAATGTGAAGCAGCATGATCAAGTCTTGCAGGGTGCAGTTCCTGCCTTTGGTTGACATACATTCAGAGGCAGGAACTGTCTATGTTATAAACCAAGACCAAGATGCCAGGGAAGAGAAATAGAAATCCGGAGCGTAAAGCAGAAACATGACTGCACAGCTAGGAAACCAGGGCACAACCAAAGCAGACAGCAGATGGAGGTAAGAGGCAGTGAAGTGCAGTGAATGTGCATTCACAATTGCCCTGGGAAACCTGTTCCAGTGTCTTACTACCCTCAGAGTAAAGAATTTCCTTCTAATTTCCAATCTAAATCTACCCTCTTCCAGTTTGAAGCCATTACCCCATGTCCTATCACTCTGTGAAAAGTCCCTCCTCAGCCTTCTTGTAGGCCCCCTTCAGATAGTGGAAGCACACAATAAGGTCTCCTCAGAGCCTTCTCTTCTCCAGGCTGAACAACCCCTATTCTCTCAGCCTGTCTTTGCAGGAGAGGTGCTCCAGCCCTACGATCATCTTCGTAGCCCTCTTCTGGACACTCTACAACAGGTCCACGTCTTTCTTGTGCTGGGGGCTCCAGAACTGGATGCAGTCCTCCAGATGGGGTCTCACAACAGTGGAGTAGAGGGGCAGAATCACCTCCCTCAACCTGCTGCCCACACTTAAATCCTGTATTAAGCTTACGAAACAACTCATCGCCTCATGGATGAATTAAAATATAAAATTAACGTTACATGGTTTTCTTTTTTTTTTTAGTTTTTAAATCCTCCAGTGGTAGAAATTCCAACTCTATCCCTTGACAATTCAGACTGATCGTTAATTAACTTTACAGTTGCTAGAGTTACACTGTAATTCTAGTTTGACATTTTCCTAAATTTCAGACCTTGTTATGCCTTTGCTTGCTGCCTTTAAAGAATATGGCAGTGTGAGATGCATCACACTAAACAAACAAGTCCTCTTTCTTATAAGCATGGGCTACAGAAATAAAAATTGTGATGTTCTGCTCTAGACAACACTTTACATGAAAATCCTACAACTAATTCCACAGACGTTTACTACTCAATTCACGCTGAAGGAAACGGATTCACCTAACAGGTTTTCCAGCCTATTTAGGATGAACAATAGATCAGTATGGCATTATCAGAGTACACTATACACAAAACTTTTTGCAGAGCATCAAACTCTAAGACAAAATGAATTATTGTTCCAAGAAACACGTACTATGTGACTGTACTGGCTGTCAAGATCCTACAGATGAAACTACAGTGACAAGCAAAGCCCAAGATGTTACTGTCCTCTCCACAGGAGCAGCTTTTCAAGAGCAACAGGCAGTTTTACAGGCAATTCCAGCCGCCACACAGACACCACACAAGCACTCTCACTCCAACAGCAGTGAGCTACTGCTGCTGGGAATGAGTACACGCACAGAAAAGGAAGGAATACACACAAGAGACCATACATCCTGCAGCACCAAAAAGCAAACAGGAATGCTCTGAGATAATTTGGCTCTCTAATATTTATTAATAATTAAATTTTCAATCAGTAAAACATTTAAACATATTCTGCTGCTTTACTGAATCTACACACCTTGTCCAGAGCAAACAGAAGATCTGCTATAGTGTTCTACCACTCATGATAGTATAAGGATATAAGGTAGCCTTATGGGCAGGTAATCTCCTCTGTTAGATCAACTGATGACAGCGAAACAAAAAAAACATGACAAGCTTTCAACTAGAGAAACCTCCTCCTAGGTTTTTAACACTTTCTCTTGAAACACACTTACCTAGCTTACCTGGTCTGCTGCAATCTCTTTAGCCTTCCTACTCAAAAAACCTGACATTCCTGATTGTGCATTCGCATTTCTCCAGTTTCCTTCTTCTCCTCACACACCCTCACACCTCAGCTTCAATACTCAGAACACTTCTTTACTTCCCAAAGTTAGTGTCTTGTTTGAGCAAATTCTTCAGGAGCACTTTTCATCCACAAATTTAAAAGAACAGCACTAACAGGATATACATGCATTTAATATTATCTTTTGTCTCTTCCACCCCACTATAACCAGCGCCACTATTTGTTAATCTATTTAACACCACTTTGTCTCATTTTAAGTCAGACTGAATATTCCTTGAGGGTTCCTCATTTTTCTTTGTTCTGTGGAAGCCTCTCTAACACATATGTAGTTTGTAACACCAGGAATAAAAATTGCTCATTTAGCAATCATAAAGTTTTAATGCCTCTTCTTATCCCTAGTGCAAGCAACAATGCAGACCTCATCATTAATTAATTTCAAGGTTCAGAGGCTTTAAAGGAAGAACTCTTTTTTTTTTACACTTTTTAGTTCTGACTCCCAAATCCACATAAATCAAGAAGGCAGTTTGCTACTGATTCTCCTAAAAAAAGAAGCCCAAAGCCTTTTGGTTATCTGTCATGGAAATCTGTTCACAAGAGTCCAAACTAGCACTAACTGTAAGAGTTATGAGAACCAGACCATGTAAAGCTTCCTGCTTGGATTCTTATTGAGAATACCTGCCTGAGCAGCACTGAACAGCTCTTGCATCATTCACTAAAGCTAAACTTCTACACCTCAGTCAATCTATTCCAGACAAGAAATACAGGTAAGGATATACCCCAGGCATAGACAATGAATCCTTCGGAAAACTATGGTGCATTTACAGCTCCACTTTGTGGTAGTACTGCTACTGTCTTAAAATGGAGTTGCACTTGAAATACACCTGCTGTTGTGTCATTACATATAGTTTAAAGCCACACAGCATGTCCATACCTTCAGGACGAGCTTTTGGTTTCTTCAGTCCTCCATCTTGCATCAGCTCAAAAGCAAAGGAAACATTATGGACCTGAAAGAGGTAAAGTGCTTAGAATCTAGGAGTAACATAGGCATTAAAAACCTTCAATCAAATTTTAAAAATGCTTTACTCTCTCTGTATTTGTTATAGAGAGTGGTAATTCTGTGTAAATTAATATTTAAAATTTACATGTTTAAGCATAGCAGAAAGTGCGCACCAGAGACGAAGAAATGGAAGCTTGTATCATCATAGGGCAAATATTCACTTTTTGATAGAAAGGAAGTAATTTAAGATTTCCAAATTTCAGGCATAAAAATGTGACTGTGTACCACATGAACCAGGAAACCCCATTAAGCCCCTATCTCAGTCTCTATGGCAGAGGTCAGAGAGCTCCCAGTAAAAACTACCACAGAGCTGCATTTTGTTGAGTCCTTTGTGCCTGTATCCAAGATCAACATTTCTGACTACAAGGCAAGAGATCACTCACCATCCAGGCAACAAATAATGTAACAGAACTGACATAACTGAACAGAGATGAGAAAATACATATAGGTGTGTAGAAAAGAAGAAATAAGGACACTGAATGGAATTATTTTCAAACAACATTAGTCTTTTTTGCATTATTATCAGCTATCAAGCAACATCAACTTCCCACATCAAGAAGCCAGGCTGCTTGCTGCATGACCTTCTGCTAATCCCTTAGTCTCTTGGTACTTTGGCTTCCTGTACTTGAAAACAGAGATAAAAGTCAAATTAAGTTTCTCTAATGAAGTAAATGTTTCATAAAATCCTTGGTGGCAGTAGTTCCTAGAGAGATTGTGCAGTGAACTTGCAAAACAAGCTAGACAAAAGTGTACAGAAAAAGCTTTCTAAACAAGCCACCAAGGACCACAAATATAAAGTCGGAGGAAAGAAAATGGACAAAAAGGAAAAATGCAAGAAAGTGGAAGCCTTATTCTAATCTCCCCTTTGAGAAGTGAATTTAAAGAGATCTGTATGGCAGCTTTCTCATCCATGCTTACTGAAATTTAAGCAAGGTAATGTGGATTATGAATTCTGTGCATTTTTGTTACTGCAAATGACAGTTCTGGAGATACATAGCAAGGAGAAAGAATTTAATTAAAGCTACTCATCTTGAAAATCAGGGAGTTATGCATACAAAGCTCCCCTAAAACAAGGAAGAAAGGCCCCTTCCACTGGCGCTTATTGCTCAGGACTTTATTAATCTCTTTTTACCTGCTACAGTTCCTTAAAGCAGAGTCTCCTCACAAAACCAAAACATTAATTCAGGAATACGGAAAAATCTCCATGAAATTAAACCATTGACAACAAAATTGTAACTGAACAGGTTCTGGCTACAACTCATCATCTGGCATTTCTACAGGGGCAAAAATTCAAGATACTAGGATTAAAAAGCAAAAGAAATCTATAAAGGAGAGTTTAAGACGTAGCAGAGAACAATTCTCTATGTAGTAGAGAACAATCCTCTATCTCTCTATCCAGTTCCTGTGCAGTATACAACACTCAAAATGAACTAATTCACATCCTTCCCACAAACTTAACACCTAAAGAAGTCCTTCTTACTGGAGCCTGATTTCCTGCCTTAAGGGAGTGCCTTACAGCAACTAGTCACCTCCTGAGGAAGTGAGCATAAACCTGTATAACCTACAGAACTAGCAGGCTCAGCAGGTTAGCCTGGGTCTGTAACGGTGCTCCTCTGGTGCAGAGCAATTGCCTCTCGCAGTGCTGATACGATCCACCCATGCAAAGCTGGGTTATTCTACCAATGATGAAGTCCCATTCCTCAGAGAACAAGTACCTTTGCTGAGGATGCTTGACAGCAACAATATGTGCTGAAATCATTATGAAAACCCCACCATTTAAAATAGCCCTCGCCTTACAAACATTTGATCTTTTAACTTGTGCCAATACTTCCACTCTTGACCCAGCCATCTCCTGCTCCAGCTCAGCCAACCAAACACTTGCATCCTCTGCATGTAGAACCTGGCAGAATAGAAAGCAGGGGGCAGATGCATTACTCCAGTACCACCAGGCTCAAGAGCATTCTGATACCAGGCACTGAATATACACAGATATGTGCACATGTCCAGGAACAACTTCAGAAAAGGTAAACTTGTGGTTATGACAGTAAGATATGTGTTAAGTGCTCTTCTCATTGCTAACACTAGGAAGGACACAGAACAACAGAGCAAGGGTGGAGCTAAGAGCAAGACACTTATTTTGTCTCCATCTCTAATGCCCTGGTTATGAGTAAGACAATCTAAGACTGCAAAGAATCCATTCTTCTTCCTCAAAGCTCATTTTATCTGAGACACTGTTAGGCAGCAAGTCATTCACTTGTTACCAAACAGAAGGAAATAGCCAAAAAAGACAAGCTAGCACATTCTCTCAAAAGTTTATGTCAGCAACATTGGTAATGATCCTGCCAGGAACCACACAAAGAACCAGATGTCTGTGCTCACAAGCTGATAGGATCAGGAGGATCAGGACATCCATCTTGGCTTTAGTTTCTAACCCCAGATCAGCCAAAGATCATAGCCCAGGTACCACCTCTTCTACTACAGTATCTCATTCACATATCAAGAAATGACATTTATTCACTTGGTTTGTAGGAACAATAAATAAACTACAGAAAAAGAACTAACACGTACTAGGCAACTGACACTAATGAGATCAGGGGGCAGTTTTTAGGGATGACATTCTGTGACCTTGGGAAGAAGCTCTATCTCCACGTCAATCCCAGTGTATAGGATGCAACTAAAGCAGAGCTTCCCATCTATCACCTTTTGTCTTTCTTGCCTAGGCAAGGCCAGGCATCTGCTATGCTATCTAGGACATTAAGGCATCCCTGTGCACAAAAACACTTCAGGCAGTACTACAATTTAATAAATCACTTTGATTATGCAAAGTACTATACAGTACAAAGCACTTATTACTGATTTCTTCATTCCGGATCTTCATAAGCTTTATGTGTCATTTGATGCTAGTAACAGAATACCTTTCTTCCTTAACTGGGAGGAATTTTCTCATTCATTTCACAAGTAACTTTTACTGATACTAACTATGAAGTGTCATGGTCAGTCCAGCTTTGCTACAGCTCCTGAAGAGAAGAATACACCAGGTTTTGATTTACTGGGCACAAAGAGAAAGGACACATGACTGGAAAATATGTGGTAACAAAGCAAAGATAACATAACCTGGAGTTTCTACTCACCTTTTGGTCAAAACTTTCAGGTGTTAAGAAGAAGTTGTGAAGTGGAACAAAATAGTCTTCAAGGAGACCCATAAGCAAAACCAAGTAAACACCATCTGCAAACTAAATAGAAATACTGATGATACTCCTGCATGAAAGCATATGTTTTCAAATAAGTATTCATAAACAAGCAGAACTAAGAATGCTTGGCCTAAACTACCTACTTTGATTTCTACCACTGTTGCTTACTGGCACAGAAGTGTAGGATGCTTCAGGAGTCACAGACTGCTCCTTTCAGGCATAGCAAGGAACTGACAGCAAGCGTAACAAGCATTTAGGGCTTTGCTTCATCTGCTCCCTGGATTCAACTATACTCTTACAATCACCAGTGCAGCCAAGCAAGCTTAATCAGGTTTTTCTTAAGAGCCTGCTGATACAGTTGGTGTCTTGTCAGTTCTCTGAAGAAAAAATCCACAGGATACAAGGCTTTATCCCTGCATCTGGTAGCACTATTTCCCCTACTCTCATTTCCTGAGCAAAATAAGGAAGCACATCAGCTATTGCTATAGTAGTAACCCATGCAACCTAAGATCATGTGCCAACAACTATTCAAGTGACTTACATAGAGTAAACAGCTCTAAGCTGAAGAAATTAAAATAATTTACCTGGGAGTTATCTACAGTAACTCAGTTGCGCAGAGTATTTGCTCTCAAGAGGCAGGAACTGAAAACATCTTTATCTCCGGTCAGTTACCTATTTACTAGGCTACTGAATACTTCGAGGTGAGGTTAGAATATGTCTGTCTGTTCTTGCTTTCCTAACATACATTTTATTTGCTTGAGGAATCTTGCCAACTTCACTACAGTATTTAACAAAGCATTTTTGATTTTAAAAAAAGACTTCCTAGGAAACATGTTTGCACATTATGTAGCCCCTATCCTACTACTACAGTGCCTGGTCATTTAAACCACAGCACCTCCCAAGTCATGTGTGTTGGACAGTCAAATCTCAGCCCTTAATCAGAAATTGAAATTAAGCCTTCCCTGTCACGGGTAGGATGTTTAACTTCACAAAAGAATTTTTTTTTCCAAGTCAAAATAGATTGTTTACTATTTCAGTAAACACTAAATACTTTCAGCAATACTATTCAATATTCTCACCAGATAGGATGACTACTTACTGGCTAAGGGGGGTAATGTTAAGTATTTCTAACAGACTTCTCACTTGTGATCCTGATATGGCATATATGACATCCTTTAACCTTTTAAAAAACTTGTTGGGTACTTCCGAGGCATTAAGCAACAACTTCCTACCAGTGCTGCCCAGTGACAGGACAAGGGGTGACCAATACAAACTGGAACAGTGGAAGTTCCACCTCAACATCAAGAAAAACTTCTTTATTGTGAGGGCGACAGAGCCCTGGAACAGGCTGCCCAGGGAGGCTGTGGAGTTTCCTTTTCTGGAGACTTTCAAAACCTGCCTGGGCAATCTGCTCTAGGTGAACGTGCTTTGGCAGGCTGGTCTAGGTGATCTCCTGAGGTCCCTTCCAACCCCCACCATTCTGTGATTCTTGCAAAAGATCAGATTTAGTCAAACACTTATTTCAGTAAAGCTATGAAATAGCAGTGAGTGATTGTTATTAAGCTAAGCCAGGCTCAAATCAATTACCCATGCTCCTGGTATAATTCTCTAAAGGCCGTGATTATTTTTTTGCCAAGACAATAAGATAACTATCTCTTCACAGTTCAGCGAACTCTGCTTCAGCTTCTGCTTAGCTAAACCCATGCTTGAAAACTGCTTAATTTTATCTGTAAAGTGAGCACTACCCCAGTGACACTGCAATTCACACTTACTTAAGGATTCCAAGCGTATGCTGTACCCAGTTCTGCACTAGAGACAGAGAACTCCTCAGAGTAGATGGTAGTGGTCAACAGTCACCTCCAGCAGCTTTAAATAAACTAACCTGGATACCACTGGCAGTCAAGGCACTGCAGTGCTGGAGCTCCAAGTTGTTAATCCACACTGCTGTGAAGCAAGCACAGTGCATGTGCTCACAAGAGCGCCAGGTAAAAAAGAGGATATGAAGGCCTTTGCTGCAACAGCAAAATTGTTTCCAGTCCCACTTTGATGTGATCAAAGCTAGCACCGGTATCTCTATGACGAGCTGCACACTGCAGTCCACACTCCTCCTGAGAGCCGGAGGCTGCCAGCTATTAAGAGCTTACACCAGTTCACCACGAACCCCCACAGCTACAAAATCCACCATCCACCCATAACTACACCAACTGCTTTGCAGCACTCCACTTTGATCCGAGAGACAAGCTGCTCTGAAATCCAGCCATATTCTGCAGTCATTAATATGCCCCTATTTAAATATCAAAAAAATTCACCTTTTAATACAAATCAACAGCAATATGAAGCATGCATAAACATGAGTAAAGGCAGCAACCATCAATGAATGTCATTGTTATGTAAAAGACTGATCCCCAATCCCATAAATTAATATGTCCAAAGATAAACAGTTCCATAATGAGTTTTTATGGAGTGCAGGCCTAGAATTGCAATTTACATACAAAAGATTACATCCAAAAAGACTAAGTCTCCTACCTGGGTTTCTAACTCGGTTACTTCCAAATTCAGTTTATTCAAGTGTTTGTTCACAAAGGTGATCAGAGACTATAAAAGAAAACATCAGAATCAGTGATGTTAAGGTACTACAGCCAGTGCCTATGTGAAAGGGTTAATATAATCTTTTCAGACTTTTTATAAGCTTAATAAATATGCACACGTGCTTTTGCATTAATAAGTACACATAACTGGAAACAACTCAGCTTTTAGCATTTTTGTTGCACCATGTGGCCTACATCACCAGATGGTGCTATTATATACAGTTTACTAGCTATTTTTCCTAGCAAATAAAGCATACTTTAGTGTCATGAGGAAAAGCTGTGGTGATACTGTAGGCTCTTTGTGAAGATGAAGGAAGCAGCAAGTACCTTTATTATCCACACTAATCTCTTCAGGTTCCTGGAGAAGATCCACTGCCTGGGAGCAAGGCATCAGCAGCACCGAGCTAGGACTCCCAGAAGAAGATGCCAACAGTACCCTGTTCTGCACACACCTCTGTGTACAATGTGTGCATACCATCAGGATGGAACCCCAGTCTGGCATTTCTATTTCTGCTTCCTGCATTGTGTGCATAAGTGAACTCACACTTAATTCTCTATCAACTTTAAAAACACTCTCCTAGAAGATGCTTCAGACTGGAAAGAAAATCTTCCAGAGAGTTCAAAGCATTATTTTAAATGCATACAGCCTCTGTTTCATAAGAAGTGAAGGGACAAAT
This sequence comes from Coracias cyanogaster, assembly GCA_033124195.1. Taxonomy (NCBI): domain Eukaryota; kingdom Metazoa; phylum Chordata; class Aves; order Coraciiformes; family Coraciidae; genus Coracias; species Coracias cyanogaster. Next base: position 71,780 of record JAVSBS010004586.1, read on the forward strand.
TATGACACTGATCTTTGCATACTACTTTTCTAAACTGTAGCTTAACATCCATATTGGAACCAGCTGATGAAACAGAGTGCAGCCTCTAAAACTAACAAGAGCTGGCAGAGATCAACAGCTACTTTGCTCTCTGCCTAGTGCAAAGAGCTGTGTCAAGAATATATCTGGATAGGTATGCTTTGTGAGGATATTCAGGCCTGGAGAAGAGACCAGAGGACCATACGAATTACCATTAAGTAGAAGAGCCCTGGGACAAAAGCAGCTCTTCTGTAAAAGCTTTATATTTAGCAAGCCTATTTATGGCTAAATCATGTTTCAAGGTACTGTGGAAAGTTGTGGAAGACCATCTTTAGTACAAGAATGAGCTGAAAACCAAACTGAGTGTTTCTTGGGGAGACTGAGGCTGAAGATACACACACGTCTGGCTGCCGTGAAGCCTAGCAAAGGAGTTACCACTGCCAGCCGCTCATTAGCCTACAGCCCAGGCCCTCCTCACTGAAGAACAGCACTTGGGATACGGAAGTGTGCACAGCTGTCCAATTACAATGGCCCGTACCACTGCAAACACTTTGCGGAGTAGCTTTTTCTAACCTGCACCGTTTTGATTGAATCTGGCAGCACTACCTAGAAGAGCCTTGGCCAACAAACCAGGATAATGACGCGAGCCTGATCGAAGCCCATGAATCCAAGTATCATCTGGTTTTGAAACAGTGATCTTTGAGGGATAAACATCTTTTTTGCTCCTTCAGAATCCTCTCCTGCTATTTTCCAGACCCTTCTGGATATCTATCCAAAAGCATATGAAAAAAAGCTATGTAGAAAATAAAACTTGAGTTACATTTCTTACCTTTTTGACTACACTGAGTTTGTCTGGTGCATGATCAAAAAGTGTGTCAAAGGCATCACGTTCTTGTTTTAGGGGAAAAAAAGTAATAATTAAAAAAATAAATCAATATACATCCAACAACTAAGTATGGGAAGCAGGTTAAGTGTCCCAAGATTAAAAGACCTTTTATTTAAACTAAATTTAGACCTTCAAAGCGTTGAATAACAGTATCAAATTCAATCTAACATTTACTCGATTATATTAGTGCAGTACTTCATGTGGCAGCTTTGGCTGACTGAAATGTCCCAAACACTGAGTTCTTTCAAATGACAGCTGTCATCACCAGATAAAACAAGAAAAAATTAGAAATCTAACCAATTGCACTTGCATTTAAAAAAAAAAAGAACCAAACCAGACATACAATGCTGGAAAAGTGTGCAGGTTTTAAGCTGTTACGATTTTAAATATAGTTTTTAATAGTTTTTCCAAGTTCAAATTCTGTTCATTTACAGAGCACATTTTAATAGTTTTCTATCGTTAAATAAACAAACATATTTATTATCCAAATTCCTTTGGTATCTGAAGATACGTCATTTAATTCCTATAGCCCCCTGACATTACTCATTTTCTGAGTACCTTCTTAATTACTAATGTAGATAATCTGCAAGAGGGGAAACGGTACTGTTTACATATTATAGCCAGGGAATAAAGAAATTAAATTACTTGTTCTTCATCACATACAGTCCCTTACAGGAGCCCACGTTTCTTTGGTGAGAAAAAGTGACTTAATGCCACTAACAAAACTAAACACAAGAAGAGAAGTCTCTCAGCAGCAACACCGAAAAAAAGGGGGTTTTGTTTAGAAGGCCAGATCTACAGTTAGTAAGGTCTAAAATTTAAAATGTAGTGAATGTGGAGGAAATAAGATAGAAATTAAAGAGGGCTGACTGGTCACTGAACGTGGACAGAAACAGAGCTTTCTCAGACCTACTTTGCTCCAGTAATTTTCATATATTCATTTATATATAAATTAAATGGTCACACTATGAAAAAGGTATAAGCTTTTTTGCTGAAGGCTGCAAAGATTTTTACTTGAACGCCCCTAACAACAGGATTAGGGAATATTGCCCTCTGCAGCATTTTTGCTATTCACTACTTAGACATTAAAACAAATCAACAGAGACCAGTCTAAAGAGCACAATCAGTATACTGGATGATCTGGTTCTATTCATTATGCTCCACATCTCTATGGAGTAACAAAACCTGCACCCATAATACATTCTAACCCCATGGAATTGCTCCATCCATTCTCTTGATTTGCTGAAGGAAAACAGCCAAGATTTCTGCACCTAACATAAATAATAGAAAATTTCAGAGTCAACTCTGTTACTTACCAAATCTTCCCATCATCATCCTGCAAGTCAGAGCATTCAAAAATAGCGAGTTAGCTTATGAATAATTGCTTTGAAAAGCCAAGACCATGGGCTTAATGGGCCTTTTCCTGCAAGATGCTGAGGGCTAACCACTCCTATCAAGTCAGGAGGCTTGAGCATGTTGCAGACCAGACCCAACATGCTGCAGGAATATCCCCAGCAGACCAACAGTGATGTCAGGAAATTTGAAATTAATGAAAATGTGTAATTATGTCTTACACATAATTATGATTTCTTATGCATAATTATTTTGAAGAGTGAATGAACAAATGTACTTCTCTGTACAGTTTCCAGAAATATAATAATCATATGCTACACCACACAGCTCAGGAGGAACAAGGCTATCCATCTCACTTTTATCTGTTTTCTCTGAAGAAAGAAAACATAAATCATATCTGGACATTATGTAAATAAAACTGCCACATATGAATTATATACACAGCTACTGAGATCACCAGACATAGGTAGATGTTTATCAGCTGATAATCAGGCCCTGATTTGCACAGAGGAATTTGAAAGTATTCAATGAATGTCAGATTCTGCTGATCACTGCATTTTCTGTAGCTATACTTATATCTGGGTATGCGATACATTGAACAGTAAACCTCTTAATAATGTGTAATATTAAATAACTTAATAAAATACATGTATAAACACACATGCAAATCTGTAAACATCTTCCTTGCTAAAAAATGTCTAAACCCCACTCTGCAGATTACCTCACAAACCCCATCTGGAGGAAAGGGCAAGTAAACTACATTGTTTAAGAGCATAGGAGTGTGGGGAGGAACTTTGGCCCACAAACCTGAGGCAGAGCTCTGATCCTGCAAAAAACACTATGAGATCTTTAATGTCCACACAGAGATGTTATGATCTCATTTTTGAGCATTTCCATCTGAAAGATTGTCCCCACTGAGCTAGCCACATGGTACTTCATTTATCTTCAAAATCATGGAAAGTGGAGCCAACTCTACAGGGAGCCAATACCCTGATAAACTGAACAAGGGCTCACGTAAGCCCCTCTTAGAAGAGTTGCCTCCAGGCCACAAAAAGGAAAATCTCAGCTTCTACTTGTAGCCAAAGTGCACGTCTAGCCTTCTCCTTATAAAAAGGACTGTAAAAAATAAAGCAAAGTAATCCATTGCAAAAACTGGAGAGGGAAGAGGTTTATGTAATTTATTTTTGCTGAGCTCTAGACCTGAGATCATCTCTCCTTAAAATTTTAACAAGGTATCACTTCAGTTTTGAGAGGTATTTCAAAGAATTGCCTTTTGTCAAACTAATTTTTCCCTAAAATATCTACATTGGCCTTTCACTTGAGTGAGGCAACAGCACTGGGCAGAAATTAGTTATATATGCCTGCCTCCAGAAGGAAGAGCAAGATTAAAAAGGGCCCACAAAGGTCACTTTCAATGAACCATTCAGTTAAAAGCTTCTGTAGCACATGACTGTCAAGAAGACACTTTTCTCCTTTGTAACATAGTTCCAGAGATGAAGTTATTTCTATACAGTTAAAAAAGCACCACATTAAGGGATTTTGATTATTTAGCAGGGGCTGGCGGGGAAGATTAAGTCTCTCTTTCATTATTGCTAATGGTCTCACATCAGGCACCACAGACACTCTGAAGCTGCAATGTTTTGTGCTTACTCTGTCGTAGTGGTCAGCTCCTCCGTAACATGAGTGGTCTGAAGGAGGCCTTCACGTTTCTGGAAAGGAAGATGAAGTTAGAAACTGAGATGGCATTAGCAAAGGAGAAGCTCATTAGGGGCTCTGCAGCATTCAGCATCCTTCAGAATCCCAGAGGAGAAAACTGGATAAAGCTTGCTCACTAAGTTTTGTAAAGGTAGAGGTGAAACAGCTGACACAGGAGAGGTCAGTCCCAGAACAGTGGCATTTATCAGGCTGACAGCCAAATGGCCAAATGGATGTTTGGGAAATGTGTGAATATATATATATATATATTTGCAGCCAACAAAATCACTAACAATTCTCCTCCAGAGACCAGAGTCAACATCATGCCTGGAACACAAATTAGAGAGAGTTTGTCAGCCCCATCTTAAATTCCCCCAAGGCTACTCATTCATGTCATGGTGTCAACCAACAATTTGACACAATTGACAGCCTGGCTCTCTGGAGAGGTCTGGAGCTAAAATCACATGGATGGCTGCCCAAGGTCAGGGCTCCAGTGTGCTGGCAAATCTCTCCAGGCATAAGGTTGGCTCTTTTAGAGCAGTCATGTTGCTGAGGCCACCAGCCACATGCCTGTGAGAAACATGTCCACCAAGGAAATGCAGGTAGTATAAAAAGGCCTACTAATGATTTCACAATGAATACTACTTCCCTGTTACCAGGTTTTCACTCTTTGGGATAATTTTATGCATGAATATGAAGTCTCCTACCCAACAGAGTTAGTATGTGGTGAGGCTCAGTTTCAAAACAGCTTTACAACAACTTCCTGGGTGCTGTTAAGACCCAGCCCCCTGACACAGGTGGGGTCAAGTACTTCTGAGCCACTCCAGAGTTTTAGAGATATGGCACGTGCCTCTCGAGAAGTGCTTTTATCCAAGTTTAAAACTTTCTTAACATCTTTGGGGGTCCCCCTGCAAAACTAAGGTATATAGCTTTATGGCTGAATGGAGAAATACATTTCATCCCTTCTCTACACTTAAAAAGCTGACACAAAGAGTTTACACCTCAGCAGACATATAGGAATTGTATCTGTCCGAGTTACTTACAGCAGGGTTAAAGCTGCTAGCTCAGGTAAGCAGAGAAATCTTCCCCCGACCCCAGCGCAGGCACAAGCTCCATACACATATGCCACCTCAATCATTTTCACCAGCTGAACCCCAAACAAGAACTTGCTAGGGAGAATGGCTTAGAAGAAAAAAACCACATCCTTCCTCAGAAGCAATCTAAGAAATAAAAATGGAAATCTAAAAACCGGTAAGATGAACTCCTGCCCTTCCACACTCTACTTGACAAATGAGGGCAGTGTTGCTTTCTCAAGCCAACACCCAGAAAGCCTGGCTGTAAGCACAGTGGGAGTCATGGTCTCCCATCACTGTGTTGTTACAGCTCCACGCCTGGGACTTGTGCTGGATGCTGCCAGTTGGCCACATCTTCACAGCCCCCAACCTCCCTATCAGGCATCCATCTCATGCTGCTCCCCTGAGGGAGCCACAGGAATGCTGTCAGGTTTGGTGAAACAAGCCAGGATGACAGCATGGAGGGAAAAATGAGAAAGCATCTGAAAGGGTAATGTTTTCTTGCATACAAAACAATGTTGTCTTTATTCCATCCCACCAGTTCCCCACTTCATTAACACAGGTTTCTCGACCTTCTAGGCACAATGAACCCCAGGGAGAAGATGCCATAAACTGCGAACAAAAACACAGTAAGTGGTGACTAGTGAATAATGCCTCTAAATGCCTGATAAGAAAGAGGAATAGATGCCAACACTGACTCCCCAATAGGTGGAAACAGCAGCATTTCTGTGTAGCCCCCCCCACCCTCACCAAGGCAGCTGAGCATGCTGCTTGCACAGCAAGCTCAGGCCCCTTGGCCTTGCAATCCAAAAGCAAATGTCACTTGATAAAATTTCGATTCCTTGCACCACTGTCACCAGACGGATTTATTCCTCATCCTGCCTTGCCTCTGACCTTTCAGTCTGCAATTCAGATTACAAGGGAAAATAACTCGGATCTCCCAGCAGCACCAAGGTGGGACATGCTGCAATTTTTAAAATGAAGAAAACTAAGTGCAAAAGGTGGCAATTCCTGAGCCTTGTAATAATAACCAACATAGTGAGCCTTAAGAACAATTTTTACACTTATTTCTGAGGATGTTTTTGTTTTCCCAAATCAGGGTATTTCTTCATTATGGAAGTTTACACTTCCAGTATCAGGCACTAGAGTCAGATGGATTTTCAGTCTCAGGATTTTCAGTTCCCACTGGAACCATGGACTGAAACCACAAAGCTTCTCTCCTCCCTGCTCTCACTGAGGAGGGCTGGAACAACAAGCACATGCTGAGTGACACCAGTATTAAAACATGGATCATTTTAGACTCTTAACTCAGCACTTAGAGTAATGCTATTAACAGGATCTTAACTAGACGACCCACCTAAACCCTTGCTCTGCTAGGACACTTCATGTGTAACTTGGACATAAGTTGCCATGGTTACAAGATCTTTTATTTCACACCAAGAAACACCAAGGAGGTTGATTTCACCAAAGTTGGAAAGTAACTAGGCTTCAAGTACTCTACTTTTGAGAGTGACTACCTCATGGTGCCCATTATAAAAGAATATAAACAGTGTTTTTCTGCTGGGTTAGTCTTGTAATTTTTCTAGCTAATACTGACAGACAACTAGATATGTAAAGGTTCTTCCTGCCACAGAGGATAAAGCAGAAAGTCTTCTCCAAAATGCTTGCAGGTTTCTGAGCAAACTATACAGTGCAGGACCAAAAAAGGATAGTTACTTTTTGACAGATAGAGATCCCACTACAGATCTTTCTCAGACTCTAAATTAACTATTTTTTATTAAAAAAAAAAACCAACCAACCAAAAAAAAACCCCAAAACAAACAAAAAACCCAGCACCTTAGGAAAGTCTCAGTCTGTCACTTCAAGCTGCTAAAGTAAAGGGAGGATTTAAGGGAAGGGCAGAATCATCACCAGTCTGTGGATATCTAGGTAAATATTTTCCATGTAACACAGTGCTGCCATAATATTATCTCATTTTATGGAGCAGAACACTAAAAATTGGAGAAGAAAAAGCCCACAACACTTACAGAAGCTAATAAGGTATTCTGCATTGGTCTGGGATGGGATATGGAAATGTATACAGCTTGGCTAAACATTAACTTGCTAAACCAGTATGATTTACATTTTCATAGTGTAAGCACAGTCCTTCTGGACAAAGAAGCACCTCATGCATCTGTACAGCATGAGGATGGCTCAACAAAACTGATAATGATAATCCCAAATATCAAAGTCACCCATGGAATTGAGACTTAACTAGTTTTGAAAATTTCAGTGTGGGTGTGCTCTTGCACAATACTCCCACAACATCTTGCAAGTTTTTCTTGCTGCAGGGTCAGTTCTGCAAAGCTTACAAAGAACTCACTTAAACTCTTGATTAACCCCCTTAAACGCATATTCAACCAAGAAGAGGCATTTAAACTAAAAACCACTCAGAGCAGACATCTTATGTTAATTGTGATCTAATTTAACAGAACCCTCATCATTATTTGGATCTGTAATGAGAGATCATTTAAAAATAAATTGATAATAATAATAATAATAATCTTCTTAATAGTTTTCTTACTTGGATTAGGAACAATATTAACCTCATTACCATTCTTCTGTTTGTCATTAGTATAACAAAGGCAAAACAAAATTCATTTAGAGATCTGCATTATTGAACCAGTATGTATTTTTAGACTATATTATGGATGCTGAACTACAAAAATTCAATTTACTAAACTATAAGGCAAAAGTTATTGTTCCAGAAGAAACAAGCTTCAGTTTATACTGCGCCTTGCTTTCCATTTAAATAAACAAAGTTGAAGAGTTGTAAGCTTTTCCTAGCAGTGCAATAGGGGTAGTGAAACAAGCCTCCTCTTGCATGGGGCCAGCTGAGGTATGCTTACAGCCACAAGCTGCCATACCCATCTCCAGGACCCCAGGCACTAGTTTCAATAGCAAGAGTTTACAGCCTCTCGAGATTAAATAAACTCTCATTGTACCATTGCTCTGACACCTCCAGGCACTCTCTTGGGACACAGGAGTTGCTCTCTCTCTCTCTTTCTTTCGCTAGTTCCTATTGGCCTTTATCTTATCCTGTCTTCACCTCAGCTGGTCTCAAGATGCAGGGACTCTGGTGAACCAGATGCTCTCAGCAGCTGTCTTCTCTATAGCCCTCCAACAGGAAAAGATGGGAAAACAACTCCTCCACAGCCTTTCCTGCTGCAGAGGTGGAAAGTCCTGAAGCTTGAACTAAGGACAAAGAAAGAGAGGCTTTACCTCTTTACCTAAGGTTTTTTTCTGACATCGGTTACAGAAGACACTGTAGGACATTATAGAAGACACTGTAGAAGATTTATAGCAAAGTATCAGAGGACTGTTGACCACCTCATATTTACATTTTCCTCCTTACCTTTTCAAGACAATCAAAAGAAATTTAAAAATAAATTAGTCTATTTAAATTAATGTTACTTTATACCTAACTCACTGTTCTTAAAATGAAAGAACTACAGCAGCCTGAAAGCAGTTCAAAATCACCTCTTCAACAGGGTACATATATTTATTGTGATCTGCCTGGTATCCATCAATTACTCATTTAGTCACACCCTGTGCCTCTAGAGCATTCAGGCAGGCAGCCTGGGAAGGTGTCATTATTTAAATGCAAACTACCCTGCAATTGCATCTTGTAAGGGTTTTGCATTTGCAAAATGGAGTCTGAGATCACTTTATCTTCTTTATTCTTGAAAGGAAGCCCACTATGGCACGCTTAGCCTCCCTTGCCACAACAGCGAACAGTCACAGCATGAGGAGAGTGCCAGCTGGAATTGCCAGCTCTGCCTGGTGTTGCAACAGCTGCTGAGGAAAGCTGGGTTTGCATGCTACACACTGCACCACCACAGGAGCTTCAGCTGGGACAGAAAGCGAGCTATAAAGCAAGAGTACATGGAGTACATATGCTTCAAAAGTAGTCTTTGGAGTATGAAAGGAAATGGTCAACACCAAGCAGAGAAAGGAGTAACTAGAGCAATATCCAGGGCAGGAGGGAAGAAGTCAGGGTTCCTCAGGTCAGATCTCTTCTCCATATCTAAGGAAAGCTAACAAAAACACAAGGCTGTGAAAGAAATGATGAAAGTCTATTAGCACGCCAAGGAAAACAACATGTCTAAGTCTGCATAATAAGTCACTGAGGAAAAACAACATCAGTAACAGTCTTCCCAGACTAGGGAAATTCTACGTGCTGAAACTCCTTTCTGTGCTGTCTGTGTTTCAATGGCTTTTCTACCAAAAAAAAGCACGGCAAAATAATTTACTAAAGTGCCAGAAATTACAGACACAATTCTCTCTTATACAAAATTCCACCACATGTTTTTAGCCTGATATTGCAAAGGCAAATGGTGGTCCCAAACATATTAAAGGTATGATGTTCTCGGGGTTACATTTAAGCACACCAAAAATGCATTCGCAGCACTGGGACTCACTAAACAACCGGGACAAGAATTTTCTAAATGACAAGCGAGCAGGGGGTAATGGATGGAAGCATCCCAGTACTGCAAAATCAGAGTGATAAACAATGATTGTTCTGATCAATTTTTCTTACGCGTTCATACTTACCCGTACAACCACCACTTGTACAGACACATGTTCAGGCAGTCGAATGGGAGCCCGGAAATGCATTGCCAAAGCTACCAGAAGGTGAAGAATGGAAATCAGATTCTTGCCATGGATTGCTGCAAGGAACAAGGAAAATGAAGCAAACAAATGAATACTGAGGCCTTATTTTGAACAAACTGCTTTGGGAAAAAGGTAACAAAAAGGCAGTGAAAAATGCCTTTGGTGAACACAGTCTTTTTTTTCTTTCTATTCTTCCTCTTCTTCCTAAATTAACAAGGCCTACAATATAATTTTACAGGTAGCAAAGCCTTGATTCAACCCTCCATTTAAGTTACATGCCTAACCTTAGGAAACCAAACACTTCATCTCCCTCTCTAGTCAAGGAAGACAGACAGACTCAAACACTTGCCTTCCACTGTACTGGAGAATATTGGAGAATTCTACTTTTAGCACATTTCCAAACCGTTAACACAAGTTTTCCTGGCTGTAAGAGATGAACCCCACCTACTACCTAGGTGAAGGAACTTCTTAAATTCCATTCTCACTCTCAGATTGTAACAGGACATGCTTGAACAGAGGGTGCTTGAACAGAGGGTGTCAGCAGTTGCATCCTCCAGCACGATGCAGGATCCTTTTACTCTCTACTTCAGTGGCCTGAAGGATATGACCACCCTCTTGTACTTGAATGACTAACATGGACATTGTATTTGTAGGCATTCAAATTCAGGAAGCAAACAAATTTTCTAATAAAAGCATATCCTTAAAGGAACAAATTACTTCAATTATCCCATGTACATCTGTCCTTAAACAAAGACCACAGAAGAAGGTACCAGTTACAATCTATCCAGGGATGTGGTAACACTCTCTACACAAATTTTTAGAACACACTGCATTACAGAGAATATGATCAACCTATTGATTATGATACCTTTGCCTGTGAAGCTAAGACAGAAAGCATAACAGAGTCCTTACAGTCAACATTCCACTTGATTGTCCAGCCATGGGGTCGGAGTAAATCATGGACAGCTTCCAGGACTGTTTGCAACTTTTGTTTCTGACCAATTTCAGATTGCGTCACTTCTGCCACATTTAGTTTACGGTCAGCCAATTTTTCTGTATTTGAGAAAAAAGAACAAGAAGAAGAACAGGCAAAATGAGATTAAACAAGGTCCTGGGTGGGAATAATGAGTCCAGAGCACTGGGCAGAGCTGGATTATGCTAGAAATTTTCCAGGAGCATTATTTTCCTCAGAAAGCAGAATAGCTGAAAGCAAACCTTTCATCAAAGTGTGTCAATTCCAAAAACACTGGTGATAGAAAATTGGTAAGGTCTGGAAGAACATGTTCATCAATCAGGTTTCAAACATTTAACAACTTTCAGATAGGCACCGAGTTAGTAATAATATTTACCGTACCTCCCATTTTCTTTCACTGCTGAAAAGCATTTGGCATAACACAGCCTTTACTACACAAAGAAACCGCACAAGTTTAAGGGACTTTTCTAATAAGATAATTTAGGACAGGCGAAATACCGTGTGAACATTTACTTCAGCTTGATAACCCTTATTTCAGCTAAAGGAAACCTTTGCTTTCTCAAATCATCAAGAGTCACAGACTCATATGTCCCGCAGATTTGTACTGACTTAGCAGAACTAATATCAAGAAAGAAGTAAGTTAGCACAATCTTGTCGTGTCACATCATGGTTGATTACTTCTAAAAATTAATTAATGCAGGAGATTTTGCTAAATGCCATCACTAAAATCTGAATTCTGTTTCTGTAATATAATCATTTGTTGACAAATTCATAGACAAGTCATCTGCCTCTTCCCCTGCATTGTGGCCCTTGCCAAGACACAGAACTTCTCTAACAAAGGAAAAAAAAAGAAGAGAATGAAGAAGGTGGGGTAGAGTCCTTCAGCCACCACAGCAATGGGAACAGTTGATCTCTTTTCTCCCTCCACTCTGTGGTAAAAAAATTGTCAAACCTACTCTGCTGTTGGGACTAGGTCAGGACTGGTTGAACATACACTTAATTATATATTATAATTCCAGTCTTTAAAACAGCAGCAAAAAACCAACTTCACCAAAACTGTTTTCACAAAATGGGATGAGCTTCAACTCTAATGACTCTTTCAGAAACATTTCAGAGTTGTCAAAACTTATTATTCCAATAATGGAAATATTTATGCTCTCAAGTTCAAGTTTCTTCTGGACATTTTTCCTAGCTGAAGATAAATATATCTATTTTTTAAAAAGTGACAGAAATGCAGAAGTACTTTAATAATCCAAACAGAAGAGAAGTGCAGGTTATCAACTCACAAATACTTTGAACATTTTGACTGTTTCTATCAATCTACACTAGGAAATTTTTATCACTATCTGAATAATATTAATGGGTGGAAAGTTCTTTGGCCAAGACGTCTGAGTCCTTTTTGAATTGACTACCAAAATATGCAAATATTATTTTAAATTGTTTTAGATTAAAAAAAAAATTATGCTACAAGATTCATTTTTTAGTCACATGTAATGGCTCCTATCTATTCTCAGGCCAGGTTAGCTGCCAGTCTGCGAGCAGAAATGTATTTCCTTTCACCCTGACACCATGTGTACCAAGCCACTCCAGCCTCTCCGAGTGGCACTTCTTGTACCTGGATAAAATCAACGAAACAAGGGGCTGCCCCTCAATCAGTCAGACAGCCATTTGCTAATGTCTTATGCCAAACTGCTTTAAAATAAACTCACTGACAAGCTGTTGTCTTTAATCTTGTTTTTGGGTCTGCCTATCAAGATAGATCTTCTTGAAACATCTCTCGCATGAAACGAATGGTAACTACTACTTGAAGTTTAATGACCCTACTTTGTTAGCCTTTCCTGCAGGCAGGAGAAAAGATGACTTGCACAACAGAGTACCTACTTAACTCTAAGGCCTCAAGCATGAGGGGCACCACCACAAGCACGACATGCTTTGCCTCTTGCATCAATGAGAACATGAAGATGGACAGATTCAGTAATACAAGTCTTGCTGAAGAAACGAAGACACCACTGAAGAATAACAAGATTGAGGATGAGTTGTGATAGCTTCAGGTCAAGGGAGAAGCATTTGCTCTCCAGTCAGAAGCCTAACAAGAAGAAAATGAGGAAAAACCGGTCCAGTTAAAGTCTCAGGCTGCAAGATGTACATGCCCATCTTTCCTCCAGTAAGCTGTAAGATCTGCTAAGTCCAACTGAGCTACACGTGTATGTATATATGTACAACTAAGCATTTTCTAGATGTCTGCAGGCCTGAGGGTGGAACCATGCCCTCCATAGGGAGCATAAGAAAGCAGTGATACCTATGACAAACGGCTACAGTGAAATTCACTACCATCAGCTGAAACTATACATTAAGAAGTAGAAGTGTATTCACACAAATACTCCCCAAATAAAACTAACTCTACACCCCTGCTCCCCACCATATCTGGAGGGTCCTGCAGTCTAACCAAACAGTGTTAAAGTACTCTTGTTTTATTCCTCAAGTTATCTTTGAGAAGTTTTAATTGCACACAAAGTTATTTGATGTTAACCTATTTCAAAAGCTTGTGAATGTTCACCAAAATGCTGCAGACCTGTTATTAAGGGGCATACGCAGAAAATTCTGTGAGCAGCATCCATTAGCACCAGTGAAATTAGCACTACTAGGTCCTCTTGCTCAACTCTGACATGTACATCCCATATCCCAGCCCACTCTTGAAAACATGTCATAATGAAACTGAGATAAGTCTACCTGTCTCCAACAATCAGCGTGGATTTACAATGGCGCTTGAAGCCTCAAGTCTCTCTGTTTACTAAAAGCACACCCGTTAACCACTGCATCATCATAAGGTTTACTCCATTGTGCTTCTCACCTGAACACGCACATTGCAAAGATGTAAGGGGGCTGCAAAACCACAACTGCTTGACTGAGTATATCTTTTCATAAATCATTTGCTGGTAAGTGCACATTATGAGTATGTGCCTGCTGCTGCCATGCATTCTCTTTTTCTTATTTTTTCCCCTAAAAGTGATTCTATCAGGACCTCAAAAAAGCTCTCAGCCCAAAAGGTCCCAGAAGCAAACTATATAGACAAAATTTTGGACCACATGGCTTCTGCTTGGTCCCCCACTGTAAGCACAAATCTCTTCAACTTTTTTCTGCCACGTATTTCAGCTGTCTTGACTATATACTTAGTCCATGAAACAGTTACCTAGGCATCATTTGCACCTCTTCCCCTTTCAGCAGACAGCCTGAGAAGAAAAGATGAAGAAGCTGATGCTATAGCAATCAGTGAAACAAACTATCCCTGATGAGAGGGTGAGTTATTGCACAGACCTGCTGCTGTTTGCAGCTTTGACAGACATGAACTTTGGGCCCCATCCAGTCTCTGGGGCCTTCTCTTGTGTGAACTCACCTAGCAGCTTTTGCAGCACCTGCCCATCATAAAGATCCTCTTCAAGCTGTTTGACAATGATTCTCTCCTCTACCAGGACATCATTGATCCAGTCAATTAGAACCTGCAAGTAGAGAAAAAGGAGGCAAATGTCCAAAATATGTTCCTTCCATTCAAGGAATATTCCAATCAGGAATACAGAACAGAGTAAGAGTAACCATATTTGTGTATATTCAAGTTACAGAGAAAAAATAGACAAAGAGATGGTTTTGCTTTATTGTTTTTAGTTCAGGTCTTGTAGCATGGCAATTTTAGTGCCCTCTATTTTTCCTCATTAAAATGTCTCCTTATTGCACCAACTCTAAAGCAAGTAGCTACTCGCAGCTCTGCAACAATAATATTTGCTATTATTTATGTTCTTCAGATCTGAAAACTCATGTCTTACCTGGTTTATGTGAACAGCAGACTTGCCTGTAGATGAGAATAGTCCCACACTCCCATCATGATCTCCAGCCTGAATAGCTGTGAGAGTCATGTGCCAGAAAAAGGAGCTTCAGGTGAATGCTCCTACAGGAGCTAAAAAGACTCACTAACTAGATCCCTGCCATTAGCAACAGGACAAGGCATTTTATCTTAACCTGTTGCAGAACACAGAAGTCTGGAATTAAAAGTTTGGTCAAATGGCCCTGATAACCATTCTACAATACATACATCAGTCACCATACGTTGACTACTGTAACTATAAAAATCATTCATTCACTTGCAAAACAGGAATGAACATAAAGAACCTTTAAAAAGAAAAAGGAACTGAGTTAAATATTCCAGGTGCCAAAGACAATAATTTCCAAACGGTTACAGGAACAACAGCCTTGACTGTTTGAAGTTGGCAGTAGTGCTTTCCTTCAATTTATTTGGAAAATTAAATTACTTTTGCAAAAATAATACAGTTCTGTGGGAAGAGATGCAAATCCTGCTAAATCCACCGTAAGAGTATTGCTAATCATAGACATGTAAAATCCGTTAACTAGAGCCACCTAAAGCAATAAGCCTCATTTAAAAATTCTGCAATTTTTTATTTGCTTCATATACAACTGTGGATTCTTTAAATTCACTTTCTGATTAGATTCCATACTTTTTCCTCTTCTTAGCAGTCACAATCGCTAAGTCTGGGGGTTTTAATAGACAAAAGATTGTGAAACAAAAGCAAATAACATATAGAAAGGCTTGTACTGGAAAACACCCATCTTGGCAATCCTAGGAAACACGACCATTTGAATATGGTGGTCACAAGGACATTTAAATAATTCATCCTGACTAATCACGCTCAATGAATTTACCAACTTTAAGTAAGTTTGCTAGGCTTAGTATCCACAAAAAAATAATCCAAACCTGAAATACTAATGCTTCCTGTACCTCTAATCTCTATATTTCATACTTCCAAAGCATGCTGAAAACATGCAGGGCTGAAACTCAGCTCTAAAAATAGTTTAAGTGGCAAGTTTTAGCCAGATGATATGGCAACCAGTCAACTGATGGAAAGCAAGAATCAGCATCAGTGCTTTTGTATGTAAATCACATACACAGGGGATGAAAAATCTCACTAATAAAAATGACTCTCTAAGGAGCTTTCTTTCAAAATAAAGCTCTTCTGATAAGTTGTTCACTAGTCAGTATCAGTAACTTCTGTCAAAAGTGGTCTTCTCTAGAGCAGGTAAAAGAAAAGCGGAGGTGGCATTTGAAGGTACGGATATACAGCTACCACAATTCCTGTAATACATGCTGCTAAATTGTTCCACACTCTCACATCCACCTAATGCCATTTGTTGGGCAGAAAGTTCATAGTTTCTCCTTCTCCCTTTGCTGCCTCATGGTCCACTCATGCAACTTCATGTCTTGCACTGCCAGGAACTGACAACTGCACTGCTGCTTGAGCAGCCCAGGCTGCTGGCACACCAGCTACACCCTGGCACTTGGGGTCCTGCATTGAAAGGGGTACCGCAGCATCGTGCCCTGGCAGGCACAGTCATCCTCTCACTTTGGCTGTGGTCACAGAAGCAGTGCTGGGAAGCCAGTCTCCTGATAACGTGCTCCAACTTGCCCTGGAAACCACCTCGCTTCTGTGTCACACAGCCTGGTATATGTATCACATATGAGCAGAGAAAAATGTCAAGGCAATTGCTCTTCCTGTGTTTCACTCTCTAGCAGTTCTCAGGATGCCTCTTCAGCAACCTCTGGATTGGGTAAACTCTCCCTGTCCAGTCCTTTTCCTCTATATTTAAAGCTAGGGTTTTCAATAGGTTTTCAATAGGGGATCAAATCTTTGGATTTCCTTTGAAAACCCCAAGCAAAATTAGCCCCTCAGAGATTATAGCCAGCAAAAGTTAAATACAAGAAAATGCAGCCTAAATAAAATAGTCAGCAGAGCTCTGCTCTGCAGGCGGGCAACCATGGTCACATCTGGAGAGAAAACTCCAATTAGCTATTCTTGACTCTTTCAATCTTTTTCAGGGGATAGATGGACTTTTATGGTAAAGGGCTGGAGAGAAACATTAGACAAGTTGGCAAAGGATTACCACAGCTGGAAGATAATGAGAAGAGGGATACCATCTTTCACATCAAAAACTGTTCACCAGTGACACAGAAAAATGAGTCCTAAGTAACACAATACTTTCTTGTCCCAAATATCTAGAAAGAGATTTTTTGAAATTTGTCAATAAGGTGACTGCCCGATTCCAAAATAATACAAGTTTGACACACATACATGTCAATACAAAAACAACTGAAGAAATCAGTCATAGAATATGTAGGTCATCCATGACCTTTACAGAGCAGACTTCCAAAATTATCTGAAATTATCATTCAATAATCAGATCCCATTACACTCCCTATAGGAAGAGGCTAGTTTTCCAGAACTCCTCAGAAGCTTTGTTAAAGGAAGACTCAGGCTGCTAAACTATTTGAAACCACTGATAAATATTCCATTTTGTCTATCCTGTGCTGAATGGTGTCAAAGTTAAAATCTAGGAAAAGGAAGGAATTAAAAATAAAAGTCTGGAAGTACCTTCTAATGCAGGAGCCAACATCCCATTTCCAAGAGTGTAGGTACACCGGAATCAGGAAGTAGCTTTTTGTTCAGGGTGTTAAAAAAAGTGAAATATTTACTCTATATATGTTTCAGAGAAATTTAGCACTGAAACCCTTTTGGCAAAAAAGTACATAAAATTAAACAAGATCCAGCCATTGTTATTTTATTATTTTTATGGTTCAGCACCTGAATGAAAGGAAAATATCACAAAGAACATTCCAACTTATTTAGTATTCAGACTGCAACTCCAGCTCTGCTACAAAAAATGAATTTGCAATTTATATTTGAGAAAAAAAAAATCCAAGGTTTTGTTGTTTCTTTTTTAACGACTCTTGAAGACTGTCAAGTGCTGTAATTAAAAAACAAGCAAGCCAGTCTCAAAAATCCGCTGTCCCACCTCCTGTTTTCCTGATTGTGAGGCTGGGAAAAAAAAAATCTCCGCACAGACTTTTTTTTTTTAACTTTTACAAGGGAAATAAAGCATCATATTGCTTACTGAAATTACAAACATGCAGAAATACTTTCTGACTCTCTGCTCACGGGAACTTAGCTTTACAGTTCCTTGTAGTTGCTCCTTCATGAAAAGGCAGAAGCAGAAAATATTCAATAACCTGAATGTCTACAATTTAAACAGCTCAATACAGGCACAGAGTACTTGGTGGGAAGCAGACAGAAGGCGCATAGAGCTTTTCCTGTGCATGAAATCGTGTTTAACTCCAGTTTATCTGGTCTCACGTTCCTCTCCCCATTGCTGCATTTCTGTACTTGCACTTTATACACCTGCAGTTCAATACTGCCTTTTAAGCTCGAGTTGCATTTGCTGCATTAAAGAATGGGTGTAAGAGAAACATGCAGGACTGAGAAAGTGCTTTATTGCAAAGCCTGTTCTCCCAGTGTCAGCCCTAACACCATGCCTCTCCTTACATACAGTGGCCACCAAAAGATGCCACATGTAGCTAATGATCTTCAATGCACCTGAGACTCATCTTCTTGTTCAGTACTTGGAGACTCACAAAACAGCATGCAGGTACATGGAAACATTTGTTAGTCACTTATCTCATCATACCTTCATAAAAAGCTGCTTTTCCATAGCCTTCTATAGTATTTGGAATTAGCAGCATGATTTTAAAACTTTAATACAATATCCTCATTTCCTCAAAACTATGCCTGCCCTTTCACGCATACCCATATTCATATAAAACATCTCTGAACTGCATCAAATGTTCACACATTTGCGTTTGTAGTTGTAAAATTTCCAGCAGTGCTTTACATTCTGACACATCCATTTATCATATCATTTTTAGGACAAATGCATGTGTCTGGTTAAATGAGCCATGTTGTATTACTAAACACTGGGCTGAAAACTGAAATTCGCCATGAGGCAGACAGCTGAAACAAAAGAGTGCAAGAAATCTAGAAGGAAAAATGAGTCTGCCTGGCCAACTTGTTTTTTTAACTCATGCAAGATGGAGTTTTATATCAAACTTCACCAGCTCTGTGAAGATTTTTTTGTTCTGCTGGCTGGCTGCTCCCATGGTGGTGAGGCACACTCAAAGTTAATCTGCAGAATTCAAGGGTATGAGGACTCCACAGTCACTGCTGTACAGTAATGAACAAAACAAAAAACAAGACAAAATACACAAACATCTGGCACAATGGGAAAACAGGAAGCCAAGTCACCAAAAACAGCAAAGAAAGAAAACCCTGATTTCAATGACCTTTTCCAGCCTGACTTCTGAAAGAATTAGGAAGCAGAGATCAAAGGTATGAAAGCTTAACTGGCTTCAGGGTTGAGCATGGAAATTAATATTTAAAATTCATATTCAGGCCTGGAAACTATTGACTAAGCACAAATCATCAGCAGCCTGTAAACAAAGAGAATGCTTCTTGTTTTCAAAAGCAGACCACAGAGCATTTAGGAAGCACAGTTTCATCTGGTCACAAGCGAAACCTTACCAAAAGGACAGTGGCTTCATTTTGGTTTTCTCTTCACCACAGTGAATTTTAAAAAGCCATAAAATTAAGACACGGAAAATGTTGATCATTTCTAGGACAGTGAATGATTTACTACAAATGAGAACGTTTAGTCATTTCAGGCAGTATCTAAAGCAGCAGTGTTTGGATCTGTGTTATGTTTAGATGAGGCTTTAAAGGCCAGAAGTTGTTTTAGTATCAGCTGATCTTACAGAAGTTTTTGCAGGAGTGAAAGTATCTTGCAACTGCCACTTGCTGTCTTTTGTCAAGGCAAGACACTTACAGATGGGACCCAATTCTGTTCTAAAATTTTGGATTCAATTAGTAGAAGCTTTCCATACTTTTCCTACAAAATATATGAGAAAACCCTAGGAAATCTGCCACTTATGTGAAATGTTAAAATATCTTTTCAAAGTCTCTGGCCCAATTCCTACAGCCTATTAATTCTAATTATGTTTAGGATGATAACCAGCAATGAAGCTTTTGAAACTTTTATCCCTCAGCCATATCCGAACCAGAAGCGGGGAAAATGATTCTGTCCACCTTTACACCCCATACACAAAGAAACATAAACAACAAGGAAAGCACACATAGATCAGCCTCCTTGTTTGTTCTCGTTTGTTTTTTTTTTTAAGTATTCAAACGAGAGCTAGAAGAATGCCTAACACTCTTTACAATTAGTGACATATTGGATATTAAACAGAAAGTTAATTTAGAACAGATTCACAGTAACACATAGATTAGAACCTGATTCTGAAGTATACAAGAAGAAACAATCTGACAAGACACCTCTGCATCCAATCACAACACAACCGAAACCTGTGCGCTTGTCGGCAATGAGTAAAAACTCACATATCTCACACACCAGAAATAGAGTATTTTGTGAATAAATTATTTATACATTTCTATAAATAAAATAATAACTCATCTCCCTTTCCCTGATCAGAATTTTCAGTTTTAGGTCTGTTCAGCCATGTACCTAACTGTGTTTGATTACACACAGAATAAATGAAGGAAGGAAAAAAAAAAGACTGCTGGCCACAGATGGAACTTAGTTGAACATTTCATATTGACCAGCTGTGGCCAACTATTTTTAGAGTACCGTCAACAATGATAACAAACAACGCTCTGAGGTATAAGTCTAGTTCCTTATGATTTTCATATGTTCAAGAGGACTTAAAGCAGGTATTTGAGCATCCCAAACTAGACAGACTTCAACAGGGAGATTC
The DNA here is from genome assembly GCA_033124195.1 of Coracias cyanogaster. Classification (NCBI taxonomy): domain Eukaryota; kingdom Metazoa; phylum Chordata; class Aves; order Coraciiformes; family Coraciidae; genus Coracias; species Coracias cyanogaster. The sequence goes on from JAVSBS010004586.1 coordinate 92,092, forward strand.
ACAGAATATTTGCTTTCATAAGAGTGAAGAATGAAGCTCTTTGTTGTGTGGGGTTTTTTTCTGTTGGTCTCTCCATGTTACCACAATGCTATACAATCTGTCTCTCCAGAGTTACAATGGCTCTGTCAAAATCATTTCCAAATGCTCACACAAGCTTGGACTGATCAATCCATCATGCGTATAATTCCTATGGGATACGGCTGGCAGAAATTAAAACAACATTTTGTGGAGACAAAGAAATGTTACAGCAGTGTCAGCATCGGATATCTCTGCTGCTGCTTTGCACTGAGATCCATTTACCCAACTGCATGTGACTGACAAAACTGAAACACTCAAAATCAATGATGGCAAACCACTGGCATGTCTAACTGGTGTTGAAAGATATTTGGGCTGGCACCAATGAAATGAAGTCATACTGCCAAATCGCAAAAGGCACGAGGCTCTGTTGCTGCTATTGACACATTCCTCTCTGAAGGGAAAGAGAAAGAATCACTCTGAACTATAAAAACCTCCCTCTATTCAACTTCTCGCTCCTCGCTAGTCCATGGAGATCCTTCATTTCAAGCTCTGTGGGGCCAGGCAGTCTTTTCTGCTGGCTGCTCTACAGCACTTAACACAGCTAATTCTCACCCAGCTTCATTGGAAAATGTCATTAACCACTGAAGAACAGAAAACAAGGAAAAAATTGCTCATTTTTTTAAATTATCCCCACTCTCTGGCTTAAAATAGGTTTTGCTAACATAACTCAAACCTCTCCCTGCCTTAGAGAGGCAGAACCAGAGCCTGATTCTGCAATGTGCTGTAAGCACCCAGACACATTCTCGAGTGCTGCTTTAGCCCCCGTTTTCATTCCTCCTGAAGTTTTTCAAGTTTTTAAACTGGAAAATACAACTTTGCTAGACTATGACTTTCCAGGAAGACTCACGAACTGATACTAATTTCAACAGCAAAATTCCCAATTTAAAAGCAATTCTGATCTCAGTATCAAGTCTGCATCACAGAGTACATCTGGTTCCTTCACTGCAATGACTGTGGTTCAGTTGAATTATTCATGATAATGTCACTGCTCCACTAGGAAAGAAACCACAGCACATTTTGAAAGAACAGTGCAAGGCCACTGTACCTTTTGAGAGAACTAATGAATTTAGGTAGTGACAAAGAAAGAATGTGCAAATTCACTTAATTTAAAACCACAATGTATTCCAGGTGAATTAGAATAACAAAGAAATATGAGCACAACTCCGTGCTAAACTCAGTCTGATGTGGTTTTGTAATCCTAAGCATGTAATTGCAGTGTTAATAACAGATTACTGGGCTTGTTTTAAATATGTAACAGGTAAGCAGTTTGCTGAGACATTCTGTAAAGTGTACGTATGCAGCTAGGGTACACAAGGTTTCCTGAAAGGGTGAGCCACAACTCAACACTGTCTGGAGATGGTAGACGCTATCTAAAGTTTTCAGACCACACAAGCACAAATGCTTTTTGGAGAGAGATCACCTTTGTTCAGACTTGCCATCTCTTCCCTTCCTGCTCCAGCTTTCACTATGTTAACCTCAACAACTTACTGCATAGAAAAGGTTCACCTAAACACTAGTCCCTCAAGATCAAATCCTCTATCAAACCTGGCAGAAACTACAGCACTGCTGATGCAGGAAGCCACACTTCACATCAGCACAGCTGGGAAAACCACTATCAACACCTTGCGCAGGTGTCTCCAACGGTGATATAGATTGAGGACAATACGGCCCCTGCCCCAGCACACAGGTAAACTGAGGACTTTTCTTTAAAAAACCCAACAGAATAGAGGGCAAGAATAATATCAGTTTCAACTTTCCTGTACTACCAGAGGTCTCCTCATTGTCCCCTACCATGCCTTTGGTCACTTCAGTCCTTCTCCTTTTTCTCATGAAATCTCACTAGAGCTTTCCAAAGCTCCTTCCCTATTTTCATGAAGAGAAGGGACTTAGGTTCATGTGCAGTAACTGCAGGTAGATGCAGGCCAAGCACTGATCCTCACTATAATAACCAGGATATAAATGGACAATGGAGCTTTACTCCATAACCACCACACACTGACATTCAGCCTTTTCTTGTTTCTCTCATAGCTGCTTTCAGCCTTACCTTGTTGTTGACCTTAGTTTTCAGATATACTTCAGTAACAAGTTGTTATTCCTCAACTGTGTCCTTGGTAACCAGCTTGTAAGTGATTCCAGCTCACTAGTTAAAGATCTGAAGCAGGACAAAACAGTTATTTCCTACCTTTATCAGTTCTTTGAACTTGGGGTCTTCTTTTGAGTTAGGATCAATCATAGTGCGCTCCTCATTCTCCTCTGTCCAAGTAAAATGGGAAACTTTAGTGAGATCCACTTCAAATGTACACTGCTGAAATACCACAACAATTCCTAATCATGAAGTGGTCTGTCAGATGATCAAGAAATGACAGTGCCTCATCATCATCTTAGCAAGGGAACATCCAATGATAAAGTGCTGGGCATTTTTTGAGACACATGGAAAGATACCACAGCCTTAACTTCCCTAAAATAATAGTTTTCACTGACCTTGCCCAGCTCAGATCCTGCTGTCTGCAGAACACTTCAGAAAAATTTACCGTCCTCTATACCTTGTGAGGTATGTTAATATTAGCATGCCAAAAAGTGCAATCAACTACTTTTCTCCGTCTCTTCATTTTTTTTTTAATTCCTGTTTGAAAACACCGGTCCCAAATTACATCACCTTGCAAAGTACAGCAAGCTTATGGCACTACACTCTGTGTAAATGCTGAGACTCGGGCTGACAGTTTGTGCCTCCCCTCTCCAGTTCCCTGAAACTTGGTCGCACATGTGGCCAGCCCTGGTTAACATCTGGTTAAGCTGGAGGATGAAAATTATCCCAATTTGTATCAGATGTACTTGCGCATGAGGGAAAAACATAAAATAGATTTCCCAGGTGTGAAGTCTTCTATTTCTTCTGTTGCTGGGAGATGGGGAGATGTGACAAATGCTCTCCAAGGGCAAGCAGGACAACCACAAGAGGCATGAATATAAAGATTAATTTTTAGAAGGGATGATGTGATACAGAAACATTGCTAGCAAAATCAACTTGAGCTCATTACAGCTGACAATCAAACAACCAATGGCAGAATTATCTTCACAACGGTGCATACAGACATGTGCATCACATGCATGTTTATATGCTACCATAGATATGGATAGTAGTATTTAGGAAGCAGCTGGAGTAAGTCTTGTATTTTGAATTCTGGTGCTTGTTTTCAAGTAGCAGGCCTCTCCCTGCACCCTTCAGTAGCCAAGTGGTAGCTGTAATCTAGATCTGTTCCATTCAGTGGAGAGCAAACCCTAGCTACTACACAACAGGGATACAAAGATGCAAGGACATCCACATCTTTTCAGCTAAAATAATTATTTATAAAGCCCAAGGATTTATCCTTAGCTGGGTCTTGACAGACCACATAAAATCTTATTTTTGTATTGATTTCTCAATTCCTTCCAGCATGACAATAAAGGAGGGGTTTCAGTATGACCATTGGTCAGACCATTGCCACACTGCGTACAGGAACCCTTTAAAACCCAACAATGACTAACCTACAGTGACTTCTGTTGCAGCGCTAAGCTTCATTGCTGTTAGACAGGAAACACTACACTCACGCATCCTAGACACTGTACTATCTAACTAGTTACCTTAGACTTCACCCAGACATTGGGTTCAGTATTTTCCAGGGTCCCTTATCTTTATGGAAAAGTAAGGCCCTACTATCTCCACACACTCGACAAATTTCCACAAACCTGTAAGAAAACATTAATTCTTTTGCTGCCTTTTTTCTCCCTGTTCCTTTACTTCTTGATTACTGCCAAGGATGAGTCATGCAGTCTAGTCACAAGGAAGTGACACCCACTACATACCCAAAATGCTGCTAACTGAAACCCTGAACACGATTTGACCCATAACAGCATAGGATTCACCACAGAACTTTGCTTAAGGTTCACCAGTGGTCATGTCTTTGCATGACAGGCCTTCAGGAGCGGCCCTGCATCTTCTAAAGTCACACACATCTTTAGAGGTACCCAGAAGAAATCACTGGAGACACTCCTGATCCATCCATATACACAGAGCAATCAACACTTTGCCCACATCTCAGAAGAACAGTACTTTGTGTTTCCTACTTTTTTAAATCAGAAAAATCTAAATGACTAACACTTTTTTTTGTTTTTAATTTACTGTTCTATTATTTATCTCCATGACAGCTTGCTTCAGCTAATTCCATAGATTAATAGACACATGGCCAGGAAAGAAAAAAGTGGTGTATTCCACCAAGTTTTAAACACTTCTTGCTATTAAATTGCTGTTGCTCTCGCAGGGACTTGGGGAGGGAGGGAAACAGAGAGAACAGGAATTTGTATGTTTACCTTCTTTCCATAAAGCCTTCCTTGTTTTACATACTTCTAATCACATTTAATTACTATTTTCAGCAGTCTAAATGCTCATCTATTCATTCAATATCAGGTCACATTTTTCTGTACTGTCACTTGCAAAGTGGCAGCTGTAACCCAAGGAGGAACATGGCATCCACTAGTTAACAACAGTGTGGTATGTACACTGAGATAAAGCAGTCTAAGGGTTCCACAGGAACCACAACACACACTTCTGCTACAGGCTTTCTGTGGGTTGGTCCTTTTGCACTTCAGTTCCCCATCTGCATCTATAGAGAGAGGAGATACCACTTCCTTACCAAAGAAGAAGGTCTTGAGATGCACGTGGCCAGTGGGTTAATGGAACTGAAGTAAATCTTAAGCAGACAAATTCAGCAGTAGTTTCCATGTAATTATTTGCAAACCTCAACTTTCTATCTACTTTCATGATCAGGATCAGAGAAGAACTCAAGTTCTCTGTCAATTCATTGAACAAGTCATTTTTCCTATAAACTACCTGGTTTAAGTGTATCTGCATCTTTAAATGCCATTTTAGCCGTTCTGATTTCTAGTCTACATGGGATATGCAACAGTTCTCAATTCTCATGCCTAACTCTCTCAGTTTCAACTGAGCAATCTACATTTACCAGTAAAGCAATGGATATGTGGGTCACAGTGAACACTTTCATTAATAATCACTTAGTAGAGGTCTGTAGCACGAATACTTTACCTAACAGTGTATCTTCTGGATGGATGTCCATAGTGCTTGGGTTCATTGGTGCATTGATAGCATTTTTACCTTCTTCTTGGAGGTCATTCACTGAATAGAGAGAAAAAAAAACACAGAAAGAAAGACTGTAATAAATGCAAAGTTTGCAGATATTTAGGGGTTGATTGAAGAGGGTATTCATAAATAAGAGAAAACATCTGGTAGAGACATTTCAAAATGGGCCCACAGTTTATGGAATTAAGAACTGCAGCCACAGTGGAAAATAAAATCAAAGTAACATCCTTTTATAGCTTGTTATTAAACTGAGCTACCACACAACTGGCTGAAAAACATTTTGCAAGAAACCCAATTCTGTGGCAAGAGCAACCTCAGAGCGCTTGTCTCTCCAGAAGGAAGGGGTGTAAACTTTGCCTGCAAGACGGCCCAGACCTAGAGCAGACAGCAAATTCTAAAAACAAACTCCTTTTCTGATAGCACGACCACCACTCATCACCACCTTTTCCAGCTGCAGAACACCAGGAACTACAACTTGCTACCAGCCTTATTAAAAGCCTCAACAAATCCCAGGGAGACCTACCAAATAAAGATGAAAATATATTTAATTCTAGCATTGCCGCTGGCTAAAAAATAGATGTAGTATGATCTGAGAACACAAATCAGGAATTTGTGATTTCAGGCTCTTGTCCTAAACCTACAACGCTCATTTGGGAAAGTAGCCTTCATCTATAAAATGGATATTAAAATACTTCCCTACGTCCTAACACATGGGAGGAACGTGAACTTGATGACAAGTACTAAATAGTTCTTTAGTATCTTCACAGAGCTTGACAGTAAAAAAGTACTAGCAATGCTATAACACTTTTACACTCGCCAAGGCACATCTCCCCCTAAATTCTGATAACAATTACTTCTCATAAGCCTGGCTATTGAAATACATGCATTTGAAATAGGAGATAAAAGGATACTGTAACAGCCCCATTTATTCAGTGGCAGTTCTGTGTTAGCACGAGCTAAGATAAATTGCAGTAGCATTTGTGGTATTGCAATCTCCTTTGGGAGATGTTCAAATCCTGTACTCTTCTTCAGGGAAAAGCAAGGACTTCCAAATAAATAAGGTCTGCTAGATAAACTTTTCTGAGGAAAGAAAAGGAGGAACAGTTAACTAGTAGTCACAGTATCCCAACAAGCAGTTCCTTCAAGAACAGTTACTAATCCCCTCTCCCACTGGAAAATCAAACCACAGGCTAATCGTTTGCATGCAGTCTGCAAAGATTACAAAACCCTGCACCAGTACTTGCTTTTTTCCTGCTTGATAGAAGAGGAAAACATGGAGATCCTACTGCACCAGAGGAGGGCAGGGAAGAAGAATACACTACAATCCCCACTCCTCCTTTCACGGATACTTGACACAGGTGCTTGAAACGAGTTACCACATTTCTTAATTGCAATTCCAAGATGTTCGTTACTTCTAGCTGTTCTTATGTTCTGCAAGCAACGAACACCAGTCTCGGATTTTGAGACCTTGTGGCTTACGAGCCATGTTAGAGCAACTGGTTAGAGATAACACGGCACAAAGCCTGGGGAAGAGGGGCTGCCAGCAGCAAACACGGCTTGCTTTCTGTACAGTGTACCTCCTGCAAAGGGAAGGGAAGAGAACAGCATTCTCGGATGCAAAGAGAATACAACGTCTGCAGGCAGAGATTTAACCTCCTGGATAAATGTCATTATTGAAGAAACTCTTAATCACTCCTTTTTTGCAATCATTGCTTGGCAAACTCTCCAAACAAAAACCAGGGAGCTAACAGGCCTCATGCAAGAGACTAAAACAGCACTAAGCAACATGCCCTACCTAGCCCAGTTTGCATTACACCCAGCTAGAGCTTTCTCACCCAGGCAGCTCCTTACGTTGAGGACAAGTACTGAATAGTTCTTAGTATCTTCATAGAGCTTGACAGTAAAAAGAGCACTAGCAATGCTAGTGACAATAAGAATACAGCCACCAGGAGGCAAAAAAAAAGTGTATGGAAACTGGACATTACAGGTAAGATTTTTAAAACCCTCCTAGGACTATTAATGCCCAAATTCCACTTAAGTCAGATTCCTTTTGGAAGTACCAGCCTTGTTTCTAGACGTAACTCTCTTTTCATCATTACGGCATTGCTGTCATTCTGCAAAAGCCAAGCGTTCAATAAGGTCAGGGCATTGCTGTTCCTAATGCTCTGCAAACACAGAAGAGAGCTACTAAGTTCCTCTGGGCAGTGTGAATACATGGCACTGTCTTCAGCGTATGCTATATATGCTATATAAGCAAAATGCTGCATACATTTTATGCCAGAATACTTTTAAATGCAGCGAAACTATTTTTATTTCCAAAAGTTCAAAGAACTTTTTTTTATATATATAAAAATGATCTCCACTCTTCCTAACAAAAATACCTTGTTTTTCAGCAATTTACTAAACTGAAAGAAAACATTAAAACAAAGTTGTGTATTAAGCCCCCAACCCTCATGGCATAAAGAGCCACATAAAACCCAGCATAGCTGGGCCAGATCCCACAGGACCAGAACATCCTCTCCTACCGCTACCAGCGAAGCCCAGCGATGCCAGCAGAAAGCCTCCCAAAGGCTGCTGCCCAGGGAAAGCCCTGCTTACAGAGAGCCCCTACACCACGTCCTAGGCAGGCAGCTTAAGAAGAGATTCTTGATACAAACCTAACGTTTCCTACCTCCTTTTTTGCGCCTCTTACATAGGAGCCCCGCCATCCTGGCCCCAGCAGCACAGGCTGACTGAATGCTGAAGGAGAGGCAGCAACTGGCTAAGGGGCTGTCACCTCAGGACTGCCAAACCTATGTTAATTCAGGCATGGTGACACAGGAGGTGGTACTAAGATAGCCTCCCAGCTGCTGGGTGGGGGTGGTAGGAGGAAGGACACAGCACTTGGCCATGGACTCCCAGCCAGGAATTCATCCCTATCCTTGCTGCTTCCGTAGATAGCCAAGTGCCTCCCCTGGCCTGCTGCTGGCCGCCTAAGAGCAAGCACCTCAAAGATGGTGTTTTCTTGGCAAGGAGCTTCCCAAGAAAGTCACCTCCATCCTCTGGCCAAAGCACAGTCAGGTTCCCCATCGCGACAGCTCGTCCCAGGAACACAGAGGTTCATGGAGCAATAGCCAGCATGCAGAGAAGCAATTGTGCTCAAGAACATACATTTACCAAGGTATTCTGAACATTGCAGCACTCCAGAACCCTTTCACCCTGCGCTTGAACTAATGCTGAGGACTTTTTCCCTGCTTACTGCTCCCAGTAGTCACTTATCACTGTTGAGCAAAGAAACAGAAGCAGGAAAAGGAAAACCAAGCCACAGCGCTGGGAAAAAATAGAGAACCCACAAACAAGCAAGTGGAGACAGTTAAAATAATAGTCAGGATGGAGCAACAGGTACAGTTCTGAGAAGAACCTGACAGGTGTTTTAATGCAAATTTACAACAAAGAACATCTTTCAGCCCATGCTTTCACAAACCCAAAGGTACTGTAAAAGATTATAGATATTAATCTACTGGCAAACACTAACCTCCTCAACTTTGTATCAGCAACAGTGGCTTTGCTGTAAGATTTACATGAGATCCTTCCAATGAAACAGCCATCCATGCAAGAGGGCATTTTACTGCTAGAGCAGAGCTGCACTTGCATGACAGTTTATTAGTCACAGTAGGTCCCACAAGAGGTATTACTGCTTCTTGCCTGCTCTCTACCTGCCCATTCACAGGTCCTCCTTCTTTTCTCCTTCCCTTCCCCACAGGAAACATCTTCCCTTGTTGTGTTGGCACGGCTCTTTTCTCTCTAAATGAGGTCTGTGTAAAACATCATTCTCTAAAGCCTGATCATTTCATTCCATAGACCAGTCAGAGAAAATGCAGTAGGAGAAATCAAGAATGGGCAGGAAATTGAAGTACAGGCTGGAGTGGCATCACTTAGTCAAGGATGGTCTTCAGCGGAATCTTTCCTATATATGTTGCCCCAGACTGGTTTGTTTGCTCCTGCTGGCATGCCACACCATGCCAGAACTCCTGCAAGCAGCCCCAGCATCCAGGGGACTCTTCTGCCCACAAAAAGAGTTTGCCTTGATCTTGACCCACAACAGACTGCTAAATGGTTACAGCCTTAAGGCAAAACTTGCTGATGGAATAAATGACTCAGCTGTGAATTTTCAAAAGACAAGTCTGGTGTAACTAGAGGCACAGAAAGATGAGCCTTGGAAAGGTATCTGGCAGAATTAGCTACGATTTCTCCCAGATGTCTGCTATAGCCTTCCTCCCTTCTGGCTGGAGATCTCTCAGCAATTCTCAATTAACAGGCAGCTCCACTCCTCTGAACCGCTTCAGTACCCCATTAGCCAGCACTAGCAAAACCAAAACGTAACAAGGGACAGGCAAATGGCCAAGGCATTCAGCTAAACCCCCAGCATTTCCCTAAACTAGAAATTTAAATTCATGAGTAAAAGGTCACTGCTCTACCAGTCCCCAAGAAAGCAGCAAGGGTTCCTGGCAACCCTCCGATGTTCTAACAATCTTCTGGCAGCGTCAGTAGTCAACATGATTTAGTCACGCTGGAAGCTGTGCTGGCCTTTCAAACAAATTAATATAATGAACACCCCGGGACATCTAGGGGGCAGATCACGACAACATGCTACACAGCACTACCTTTGTAAGCCAGGCAAGCTGTCTCCATGCATGAGGTTACATGCAAACTGCACAGAACAGGAGCAAGCAGCTGCAGAAAGCTGGAAGTGCCACCAGAGCTGTCAAGGATTTCTCTCAAGTCAGCAGGAGCACTATAAAAAGAAGAGATGTCTCCCCTTTCTCCTTTTCATAAGAAAGAGCAAGATGATGTCAACAATTTGATCCTTCCTACCTTCACTCTTAATAATTTTAGTGTAATTTTAAAAGATAAACAGCACAGGTCACCTCTTAAGTCTTTACCATTCACTGCTTTGTTATTAAAAAATTGACCTCTTGCAAAAACAGGTGGTAAATGCTATTTAATTTTAGCTCTAGTTATTTCTGACTGCAAGGCTGAATCCCACCCCGAAGAAAGCAGCAGCTGTCACGACACTAATCATGAGTTTCTGCATACGGTGCTTTCCTTCACATTCAACCAGTGCTGAACTGGCTCCACAGCGCTGCCTGACCACAATTTCCACATGGTGTACTTTCATCTCGTGATTAAACCCTAACTTGGGAAGCTGTTAGACTGCTTTGTTACCCCTGGCTCCGTTACAGATGATTTGTTCAAGTAACTTTGTCATTCTCTTTGGTCAGAGCAGCACAGAGATGGGAAGCATGCAACGACCCCATAACTTGATCTGCACAGGAAGCTCTCTTCCTGCCCCAATCTCTAACTGCTTCCCAAGTTTCCTTGCTCTTCCCAGAGACAAAACCATGACCAGCAGCACTTTTTCAGACAGTGACTCACCTGTCTGCAACTCACATCATAAGAGCTCAGATAATCATGGGCAAAACACAGAGTCTGTATTCAAGACCATTTCTACACCATTCACACCAGTGACACTACCTTTGTTCCCTCACATCTCAGGTGAGACATGGCCACAGGACAAATGCCCCTGATGAAGCCTGCAACCCTTGCATAAAAGATCAAGTATCTGCTGGAGCTCCCGCTTCCTACGGGAGGTGTCAGACCCAAAGGCAACAGGTCCCTGGTGGGTAAAGACCCTGCAGTTTCTGTATCTTAACCTTCTCCTGTCTACCACAGCCCAATACACACAGCCATGCATATGCAGAATTCCCACCCAACATTTAAAACCCTGTTGTCTTCAAAACTGTAAGCCTTCTAGGAACATTTAAAAAAATAAAGTTTTTTAAAAGCTGACATTTTCAAAGAAAAACTGGTGTACTGAAAGCTTTCAAAACCAGCCCCAAACATAATGGATGCTGATACAGTGAGACTCTTTGTCTCTTTTGTGGAGACAAACCACACACACAACTCACCAGCCTGCTACTGCATTACTAATCACTCAACATTCACAAAAGGCTCTGAGATCTTTTGATAGAGACTGCAGGAGAAAGACAAAGCCTCCATTAATTATAATAGAGAATTAATAATCCCAGGAAGATCAAAGACTTGATCAAATCCACATAAAGGCACTGTATCAAGAGACTGCATTCAAAGCAGAACGGTGGTAATAAAACAAATTATTTATATGCCTCCATAGGCAGACAAGGCAGTCACAACAGTCAGGCTCTGTCACTTAAAGACATGTAAAGACATTAAGAAAAAGGGAAAAATAAAACTAAAGGCAATTCTTAGGAAAGGGCAGTAATAATGCCTTTGGTTTAGCTGCAAAGCACAGGCCATGCTTGTTTATATGGATTACACACAGATGAGTGGTCTATCCTGTGACTGCCAGAACAAAGATCTCCCCTTTATTTTTGCCAGGGGTAATATACCTATCTGGCTTGGTAGCAGCATATTCAATACTTGAGCCAGTTAGAGACATTTATGAGAAGCTGGGGCTCTGTCTTGTTTGTGGGGATGAAATACTGCTTTCAGACTTTTGCCCAAGAAAATTCTTACCTTTCTATCAAGTGCGTGTGAAAAAGGGGGTGTGTGAAAAAAGAACTGTCTTTTTTCGGTGGGTGACACCTGTGTTGAGATAGCCAATATTCACACAGCTACACCTGTACTGGCCAAGCCCTGCACATGTACACAAAGAGGGAGGGTGTGCTGAGGCAGAATGGGAACAGGCAAGGATGCAGCATTGGCAACTGAACACCAAATCAAACAAAATGAGATTGTAATTACTAAGCAGACAGATCTTTAGTCACTTGCGTGGGCCAGCAAGAAAGCTGAATCCTGCAAAAAGCAAGCTGCTGTGTGCTGAACCAGTTTTCTGCTCCAGCTCCCTGCAAGGTCCTGCAAACGCAGCGCTGGTGCTGCTGAGGAGGAAGAAGGATCCCATCCTCAGGCAGCCACCGCCACACTGGGCAGCTTTA